>KK112148.1:65166-77603 GCA_000611955.2 Stegodyphus mimosarum
TTTCTTTCTGTGAACCAAAATACTTTTTGTAATAACTTATTGTAAAGACTTTTAAATAGGCAAGAAACAGTGTAATACAATAAGCATACAAATATTTTACTAAAAAAAAATATTTCAAGCAAATTTTAATATCACTAAAGAGAAGGATAGCAGATGCCATTTAAGAATTCAATTAAAATAATTCACATAGTAGAAATCATTCTGTTATAAAACAATGCATTGCAAAATAGTTATATGAAGGTTGCTACTTATATTTCTGGCCATTGCTGGGCGACCACAGACGATTCCAATCAAAAGTTTGATATTTTTAACCATAACTTCTTCAGAACGTTTTGTCATTTTTGCATGATTTGTGTTGTTTACAGTAAATTAAAAATTCATCTCAGGCAAAAAATGGAATTGACTTTAGAACATTTTCGTGTGATTATTTTTCATAGCTTTCAACATAGATTATCAATACAAGAGTGCTTCGATGAACTTAATTCTTTATACAGCAATAAAGCACCATCCTGCAGCACTGTTAAAAAAAACTGGTGTAACGAATTCATTCATGGTCGATGTTCACTCAGGATGAATTCCGTGAAAGTCATCCAAAATCGGTTATTGTGCCAGAAAATATCAATGCTGTGCATGAACTGATAAAGCAAGATCATCATGGTGAAGATTGGTAAAGCCAAATCCAACAAGCCAAGTACTGTGAGATTAAGACATCTCTGAGCATTAGTATGACAAGCATCAATAAGATATTACATGAATATTTGGCCATAAAAAAGATTTGTTCATGTTGGATCTTGCACAACCTGAAAAACGTTCAAAATATGGCTCGTGCCAATTGGTAAAAGGGAACACGAAAAAACACCACACACCAAGCAAATTTTTCCAATAAAAATTAAGGGAAAGTAATTAATCCTTATAAAAATTTCTATTGTTATTATTATAGCACTGTTTAATGCTAAAATTCAAGTTTAGTGGGTGAAACATATACTATGCATAAATGAAGCATTTCACGATACTGTACATAAATGCCTTTTCACCATCCAAATCAAAAACAGTTATTCAACATGCTCTGCATCTGTGATCTTACTTTTGTAATCAATTTCAGCCTCTTCACAACATTGACGAATTTGATAGTCTTTGTTTTTCGCAGTCGTACACACCACTGCACTTAGCATACGATATGCAATAGTCAAGTCTTACATAAGCATGCCATGTTAATCCTTTTCAATAATCTTTTTTTTTTTTTTTTTTATTCACCTCCATGATCTTAACAATTTTCTTCACTGCTTGACTCTTCGCATTAACTTTCTTAAAACTCACCATTAATGAATTCATAGAAAATTTACATGAAAAAACACAAAATCACTTAAGAATTCAGTTATTGTACCAGTTCTTTACTGAAAAGTAGCAACACGCATATTTCAAAATCAATTGCTCATTGGCAGGGCCAGATTTTCCTGTAGGGTAACTAGGCTTTAGCCTAGGGCCTCAAGATCAAGAAGGGCCTACATTCAAATTGTTAGCAAAATTAAAATTACTCTATTCTAAAAACAGTGAACACTACAAGACTGAACTGAAAATAGGGAGAAATTCTACGCATATGACTAATAAACAAACATAAAAATGTATTGGTTAAGATCAACACATTCCGCTCATTGGCTCTGTTCGTTAGTATAAACTGGATTGCATCAAAGTATAGGGCATATGTTCAATGATTGCTATGGCAAATATTGAGGTGCTTAATGCTACTAAGCTCTGATTTGTTCTTGCATAAATAAAGTGCAGATTGGTGTAGATTGGAACAAACAAACAAACAGACCTATTGATATCCCGACATTTGATTATTTTTGGGTTACTTTGATAATATGGAACACATGTTAATGTTATTAGAAAAGATTCTTATTTTAGGATTGTGTACACGATTATTTGATTCTCGTCTTTTCAGTTCAGTAGGTTCAATACTTTAGTGAAGTGTTTATAGGCTATTGAAAAATGTTTTTTTGACAATATCTTCATGTTGTGGAATTCTAGGTAAGTTATTAACGTGTGTTTTAATCTGTATAATTTAAAATGATCTTTTTTAAATCTTAAAATTTACATGCTTTATTTTATATTTTCATAATTATAAATATATATAATTCATTATTCATAATTGCTATTCTTTTCAATGAGACAAAATAACAGTTCCATGCAATCTTGATTGAAAAATGATAATTTCATTTCATTATTGAATTAAAGATATTTTGGAAATACTTTTTTAAACTGATCAGCGTTTGAAATTCAGAAATTATGAAGTTAACATTCATTATTTTATAAACAATGACTATTATAAGAGACGCCCTATTCGCAGAAATGAGTTTTTGTTTTACTTCAATTTATTATTCGAAATGAATTGCTTATTGAAAATTTCGATCAACAGAAGAAAACTTACCACAGTTCAAATACATAAAATGTGTAAAAAATTTGAAAGTGGCGCTTGCAAACACAAGAAAAAGAAGCTACAAGTTATGAGGCAAAGAAGCTAACACCGATTACTGCTTACATGCATGTGCCAACTAGTACTACTCAACTGGAAGCAATGCAGCACGTTGTATGTGAGGACAGGGCCATTGTACTAACTCAAAGTAAAAATATGGAACTGATTCAAGAGCAACTTACTGAACACGAATATACAAACGAGCCGCAAGAAAATAATAAGAATATTCTGAATTTTTTTCAGACACCTAATGAGAATCACCATGTTCAAGATGTTGCAAATTTAGATAGTTGTTTCGTTTGTTTACTAATACCTCAGCTCCCATAGATGCCCTCTGGCAGAAGAGAATAAAAGTAGTTAGTTGAACGGGTGATGTGTCTAACATAAGTTGAATTGATAGACCGTCTCTGCATATATTTGAAACATAATACTTGTATTGATTGTAACCTGTAAACATTACGTAAATACCTTTCACATGCTAATTAAAATTTCTGAAAAAATTCATAGTAATGTTTGGGCAGTGATTAGATTTTCAGCATAGACTAACGGAGATATTGAAAGTAACGCAAGCAGTTCCAGGGCAGCCCTTTAGAAGGTAAGTGAATTTTCACTTATCTAGTTAGTGACCTAAAATTTTGATACCAAAAAGTTGATAAAATTTTTAACAATAGTGATGTCAGATATATGTCTACTGTAACAGATGTTGGCTTGTGGACAAATTTATCGCAAAATCATGTATCATATTGGATAAAGAAGGATCCTTCTCCAATTCAGTATCAATGTGGACCATTTTTGAATTCTAAGCGAGAATATATAAGAATCAGTCCAGATTTTTTTATTCAACAAAAGTCAATGAAGAAAAATATACCCTTAGAATGGCTTGTGTACTCTCCCTCAAAAGGCCATGTTTCTTGTCTTGTTTGTAAACTCTTTCCAAATATTGCATCTCCTGCAACAGCATTAACTTCTGAAGGGTTTAATGACTGGAAAAACCCTGCTATCATTCAAAGTCATGAAAATCCGGAAAATCATAGGAATGAGATGTTAACGTACTTAACAAGAGCAAAAGGGAAAACTTTAACTTCAAAGCTAGAGGAAGAAATAAGAAAAAAGCAGCGATACTGGCAATATGTTATAGAAAGTTTTCACTGTAATTTGCACTCTTGGAGAGCAAGATTTACCATTTAGAGGGGACATTGAAAGGTTGGAACTCCAAATAACGGCAATTATTTTGGTCTTCGAAAACTAGTAGCAAAATTCGATCCATTTTTAAGAGACCACATCGATCGATATGGAAATACTGGCTCAGGAATGAAAGGAAATTATTCAACTTATGGCAAATAAAGTGAAAGACACAATTGTGGTGGAAGTGAAAAAGGCTGGCTATTTCAGCTTTTCAGTAGATTCCACTCCTGACATATCTCATACTGATCAGTTGACCTTAATTATAAGATAAGTGTCACCTGAAGATGGTTTGCCAACTGAGAGGTTTTTAACTTTCCTTGAGCTAAAAGATCACTCAGGGGAAAGCATTCCGTATTTAACTGTATCACTACTGAACTTGAAACGATTTCAGAAAATGCCGAGGACAGTCTTATAATGCAGCCAATATTGGCTGGTAGATACAATGGTATGCAGCAAAAAATTATCGAAAAAAAAAAAAACAAGTTTGCAAGATTTGTTCCATGCACTCGTCACTCTCTCAATTTAGTAGGACGTTCAGCTGTTGATTGTTGAATTGATGCATTTTTTTTTGAGGGGGGGGGGGTTGTGAACGAAGTTTATGTTTTTTTTCGTCTTCCAAAAAGATACGCAGGTCTGAAATCACATTTGAAACCTCATTCTAAAGTGCCTAAATATTTATCAGACACTTGGTGGGAGGCACACACAAAAGCTACAGAAGCTATTTTAGAAAATTACAATGATATCACTGACGCACTCAATTATTTGCATTCCGATAGTAATACAAAGGTTGATATTAGATTGAGGGCCAACAATCTTTTACAGAAGATGGAAGAATTTGAATTCGTTTTTATGCTTCATTTCTGGAATGATATACTGAGAGATTTTTCAAAAGCAAATAAAATTCTTCAAAGCCCTAATAACTTAGTAATTGTGCAGATTTGTACGGGTCACTTTTGGATATTTTATCCAAAAGTATGGAAGTTTATGTGGAATTAGGAAGAATTTGAAGCACTTGAACAACAAGCAAAAAACACATTGCAAATATTGAATACAGAACGCCATAATAAGAAGTAAAAGGTAAGGGAATTATGAAAATTCATTTGACCTTGATGCCTTAGACAAACTCTCTTCAAGAGATAAATTTAGGATTAAATCATTTATTCCTATATTAGATGCACTAGAATCAAATTCAGGAAAAAAAGCTTCTGTTTATGATGATGCAGTGAAAATATTTTCCTTTCTTGCCGATCTTATATCATCAGAACTTCAAAGAGACGCTGAGTTGTTAATGCAAGAATACCCAGAAGATGTCAAACAAAATCTTACTGAAAAACTATTTCATTTCCACACATATGTGAAACAAATGCATATCCCTTCAAAAAATTCCACATAGTCACACACAAACTTGTATCAAATAATATTCAAACAAAATATTCAAGTGGCCTTCCCCAATGTGGAATCAATCTTACAGCTGTTTCTCAGTTTAATAGTCATTAATTGCACTGGAGGAAGGTGATTTCCAAGACTTGAAAATATCAAAAATCAATTAAGAAGCACAATGACCCAGACGAGGTTGTTTTCATTGATTATTTTGTGAATTGAAAATGAGACCTTCAGAAAAATAGATTTTGATGAACTTGTAGAAGAATTCTGTGTGAAAAAGTTTAGAAAGAAATTCTTCCAATCATTTTAAATGTATACTTGGATTGAATCGGTTTTTAAATAAAATGACTATTAACATAAAATTTTATGAGACATACAATTTGATATTTTCTTTTTTTTGTGATCTGGAGTTTGTTCAAATAAAGTTCCATTTTTGGTTTAGTTTAAGAGTTAAAATTCATAATAATTCATACTTAAATTTTAAATGTGAATTATTATGAAATAAATTCATCTGAATTGATTTCAGTTTAATCTTCAATATATTGAATATATTTAATTTAATTTGATAGAAAATACAATAATTTTTATTGCGTATTTTATTTTCAAAGATTTTCATTATTTGAATTTTGTTTTGTTGTAAATGTTGTGTGTTACGTTTGATTAGTTATTGTTAGAAGTACTTGGTGCTGAGAATAAATGTCCAAATAAGTGTTCTCGACGTTTTTTTTTTTTTATTATTCATGACACATTTTTTATAAAAGTTAGTACCAATCGCAGCATGTTTATTTAATATATTGATATATATCACAGTAATGACGTATTTTATTATCTCTCATGTAATTTACAAACTTAAAAATGGGAGGTGAAAGGGCCTCATAAGTGGAATAGCCTAAGGCCTCTTTTCATCTGAATCTGTCCCTGCTCACAGACAGTTCTAGCATTGTCTCCAGAGGTAAACAAGTGTAGTGCATACAGTCATGACTTATTGAATGCATTCATTGACCTATGATTAATTTTGAAAGTAAACAAATTTCTCTTTTAATAAAAAATATAATAAGCACTTTGTACTAATTTAATATTTTATACATTCAACCTCTTTAGAATTTAAGCATAAGAGAAATAACATAATTCTAATTACATTTTCATTACTTTTGACAAAAGAATTAAGAATTATCCATCATCACAAGGAATCCTGACATTATTAGTTTACACTCTGAAAATGCAGTTGCAGGATACAAAAAAAAAGGGGGGGACACAAATGAAAAGCTTATTTTTTTTATTTATTTCTGCATTTTTATCTTCAAACTTTTAAGCTAAATCAAAATGTTTGACAAATATTAAAATGGATAATTTTCCTTGATTTTCTATTACTCTCCCACGTGGTTATGATTTCTAGCTAAATACAAGTAAAATAGCATAAAATTATGCTAGGTTACTTATTGTGACAAAACACTTAAAGGCTAACTATCTTAAAAGAGATTCCTTCATACCAAGTTGTTTGTATTTACATTACAGACGCTGAGGGAACTGGACATTGAAACTAATTCATTGCATTACCAGGTGCTAAAAGTCTATAACTAACTTCCAGTATTCATAAGTCTTATCTGTTCAGACACCCTTGAGTACTTCATTGAAAAAAAAAAAAAAAAAAACTTTTATATTTACATTACAAACTGGCCCTGAAAAGTGTGCTTTTCTTCAAGTAGCTAAGAGCAAGGGATTTTTATTTATTAAAACAGCCTCTGAATCAGTAATTTCTTAGTTCAAACTGAATAGGTTGTTATCTTCTAACCAAACTGTTTCTTGTACTTAGTGCTAGCAGCTTTCAAAGATGATCCTAGATCAGACCAGAGTATGGATATGACTACTGAAGAAATGTAGATTTAACTACTTATTTTTTAAAAATTTTTATATAAATTTAATGCAAAACTTAATGGATTGCTGGGCTAAGTCCATTGATGTAAAGGGGAATTCAGTAAACAAATGAGAAAATAATTCTAGATATTTATTTCGTAGAAGTTCATTAGACTTGCCATATATTAAATGCATCCTGCATATTGAATGCTATTATAAAAACGAGATAAAAGTTATGCCAGAAATCTTAAAAAGACTCACAGTTACAAAGATATGGATTTAAAAATTCTTCTCAGGAATATAATATATGAAGTAAATACATAATAGTCTACACAAATTATATATTATTTACTCAATATGGGGGAGGGAACCCCACTTACTCGATAATTTTGCTTTCTTCGAAGGACAACAGGAGAAACAACTTCATCAGAAGCGGCTGAGACTTCTTCGCTCTCTCCATCTGATCCTATTCTAGGATGTTCGTGGACCACACCTACAAAAAAGGATATGCTTAAAATATTAAACCTGGCAAACATTTTAAAATGATTCAATGTAATGAGCTATACATTTATACACTTTGGAAGATATAGTATAATTTTAAATTAAAAAAATATCTCAAATATGTATTAAATTGTAGCAACTGTGATACATTTTTCAAGGCAAGAATTATTTCAAGAGAGATATTATAATCTACATTTAGCTCTTTGTTAACCAGTATTTTCATACGAGGCACATATCTTCAACAGATTCCCATAAGAGGGAAATTAATGACCTACAACAGAAATTCTTAAGCTAGGTTCTAAAACTGATATTCAGTCCATCACATGGGAGAAAAAAACAACTTTATTAATGCATGTTTATGAATATAATAATCCTAAGAAATATTTGCCCATTAAAAAGCTTATTCATTATTTGTAAACTGAAATGAAAAATATTTTTCAACAGCTTAAAAAATTCAATTACCTAAGGTTCAATGATGCTAAAACTACGAGTAAATTTCCATTCAAAGAATTTTAAAAGATGTTGCTGTGCATTCACAAGTCTAACTCAAATTGATTTATAGAAATTTAATTCCATTAATTGCAAGCTACTTTAATGACTTAAAATTTTCAACCCGTCTCACTAAATTTGGCATTCAATAATGATATACACAGCTTGGTCATAAAACACTTCCCAATATATGAACCCCTAGCAGTCAATCCACTCAATCAATCTAAATAAAATTTCAGATATTGTTATTTGAAGGCATGTGTTTGAGATCGTGATGACTTACAACAAAATAGCTATGTATTGTATGCAATACACCTCAAATAATAGTAAGTTACTGCAGGTGCAATGGATGCATAATGCAAGACATGTTGCCTGCATTTGGAGGTACTGAAAACCACAGTCCTTAAACTTCTGTGCTTTGTTCTGCGGATGTTTCCTAATCGTTTCCAGCATGCCCGCAACCTGGAGATGAGCAATAGCATGTTGACTATGTGAATTTTTTTCACATCAGCTGTAAAGACATTAAGTTATTTAGAAGCAAGAGACATGAAAAATTAGCAGTCCCCTCACCGGGACTCAAACCACGGACCTCTCGAATACATGTTGAGCGTGCTGACCACTACACCATGAAGGCAGGCAAAGAAGGTGAGAGGAATACCTTATACAGCTACGATGAAGAGAGCTGGTGGCCACTGTGGATATTATGGATGGATGAGATGCTCCTGTATTCCTTATATATCACTCTCTTACACTCTCGTCATTGTGACGTACCATTAGTGTCATCTGGTTACTTCCTGAAATTTGCATATGATTCTTGAAGATGTGTGTAGTGATTTTACAGGTGATATATTTATTTTAGAGTTCGATTTTCACGTGACTCCGAATGATCCTTAATTTATGGACATGAGTGTATATCAAAATACCTCTGTTAGAACAATGATATATATAAATCTAATATATTTTTTAAGTTGCGCCTTCAAGACAGGAAAAACTCAATTGTCAATCGGCCCAGTAGAACGGGAGATCTAGAACTGTTCGATTTCTTTTCTCCCCCCCCCCTTAGTATACCTCTAAGTTGGTTTCTTAATTTTAATTAAACTTATTTATTTATTATTGACGTTTATATTAATAGTCCCAATTTTAATGGAAACATAAACAAACATATAACACACGGATTGAAAACGGAACTTTTAAACTTTATTAATGCTATAAATGCTAATAATAATAATAGCATAACGTAGTACAATATTTTTAAATCACTGGTTGCTGTAAGAAATGAATGGTTACACTCTAAAAGCTAAATTAAACATCTTACGTAGCATGAAATAATAACAGCCTCAGAATTGGTATTTTGCCTGGCCATAGTCAAATTTAATATTCAGGTAATTGAAAAGGAATGAAAATAAATTTATACAAAATTTAAACTTTCATTAAATCCTATATCCCTTGCAGCGAAAATTAAACAAAAAAGAGAAATTAACGTAAGAAGCGCTCTGTTCGGATTAATGGATTGCAGCAAGTACACTTAGGTATCTGTGTAAGGAAAAGCGAAAGCTTCATGGAGAATTTTTGAAGGAAAACTGGCTTGTATCCATACTATTTAGAGAGAAAACCCCGGAAAGTCCCACGCAGATAGAACAGTCGCGAGAATTTTGAATAACTGATAGTTTGATTTGGTTTATATTCCAAAGAATGAACAGGCTGTATTTGCACTTTCACGATTTTCCCTATGTATAGCGTGAATACAAGTTGGTTTTCTCAGGAAGTCCTCCAAAGACCCTTGGGTGCTTTGACATAATAAAACAAACCAAATCATAATTTAAAAGAAATCCTAGATTATGTCTGCCTTTAAACTTTACTGTTCCTAGTACAGAAAATACCTGACCTGAAAATACTGAAGCGTTCTTTCAGTTTCTGTATTAGGAACAGTAAAACTCCGATTCGCAGAAGCACACCAAAACTAAAGATCGCTTAGTCTTTCGAAGTTTCGTATAAGATTTAAGTTTGCCCTTAATTTACGTACTTGTTTATTTATTTTGGCTTAGGTAACACAAAGAATAAAATTATGTTATATATATGTTACTGTGAAAGACTTAAATTGGAGAATGTGGACTTTCACCAAAGAATGTCAACATTCACCAAATACGTCGGTGAAAGATCGAATATAAACATTGCATTCTTGTACACATATTTACCGAGTTAGATTAAAAAATAAACATATCAAGCGCTCATCTATCATATAGTGTTCACATTAAATACTGAAAGTGGTTGTGACTAACAGTAATTTAAAAATTAGGCAACCAGTTAAAAAAAAAAAAAAAACTGTGGCCTTCATCTTGAGAATAACAATATTTTATACAGAAATCTGTATACTAACTATCCTCAAAATCTTAAAGATTTAAAATATAAATATATATATATGCATATTTAAAACATTATTTGATTTTGCAGAAGCTCAAGAGTGCCCGACAGAAAAATTATCCAGCCCCTGAAAGCCGATGATGACGTCGGTTTTTGACGTCATTCACGTTTTTCATCAATAGCGTTCTTTCAGAAGCGGCAGGTCGATGATATATATTCCTCGCAGATGTGCTAGCGTTTCAAGTGCTCAGGCCACTCGTATTTCGTTTCTATAAGCACTGATAAAACTTTTTTTTTTTTTAAACTTGTTTCAGTGCATTAAGTTACAATGTTATATTTATGGTAACATTTCCGATCTTATTTAAATTCGATGCCTTTTTACCTACCTTCAATGTCCTCTTAATAAAATCACACACACACACGCAAAAAAAAAAAAAAAAAAAAACAAAAAAAAACACCCCCCCCCCCCCCAAAAAAAAAAAAAAAAAGATACACAGTTTTATGTTCTCGGGCATAAATACATTGCAATTAAACATGCTGATTTATTTCCGTTCATAATACAAAACTTCCAAAATAAATTTTAAAAAAAATTCCACTTTACAATTACGCATACAAGGCTCAGCATGAAATTTAAAGCACAAGGTAAATATAAATAGGTTATTACATAAAAGTTCTTGGAAACGTATGTAACCATAAGTCACATTTTATAAGAAAAAAGAATGGGCGAAAGCTAAACAATCGCATTCATCAGAAGCAACAGCGGGCGCGATGCATTTATTATTATTAATTTTTGAAAACGCTTTAAATCTTCAATGAGATAAATACCAGTGGCGTAGCCAAACCTTTTGCAACCCCCCCCCACACACACACACATAAAAAAAAAAAAACTTCAAAATGTTAAAACTAAAGCCAAAAGAAAGCAGAGCAAAAATAAGAACTTTAATTAGAATTACTAAAATAACTACCGTTTAATTTAAACTTTACAGCATCGTGAATACATGAACAAGCCAATTTCTGAATGAAAACAATTAAACAAAATTATTAGCCCACAGGGGCGTTAGCCCAGAAGGGCTACTACTCTCGAAACCGCATTTTACATCATGAAAAGTCTTGAATCAATTTTCAAATTGTTGCCACCAAATATTATCGCTTCTATTATATTTAAAGAAATTAAATAATAAAGAATCTGACTGAAAGTATGCGTTTCTCACATTGTGGAAAAACAACGGCACCTAGAGCCATCAAATTTTGAGTAACTTAGTCCTCCACCCGAATACGGGCATCTGGAAGCCTGAATTTTGAACTTGTTTTATTATCTATGTTATATTTTGTAAAACTGTAACAAGGTTTTGATTAAAAAACTCAACTATTTCAAAGAGAGCAGAGGCAACACTGTAGAGAATAAAATATAGCGCGCGAGACTGTCTATCGGAAATTTTAAAGATATGCTGTTTTTAAATATTTTTAACCCAAAGGGGCGTTAGCCCAAATGCTCTCGAAACGGGTATAGGTGTGTGTGTTTTTTTTATATTACTATTATTATTCCTCTTTCTTAACATGACATACTTTAATAAAACAACATACAGGAAAATAAATGAAAGCTCTGCACTATTTTTTTCTTAATAAAACTTTTAATTCTAACACGCTAAAACGCTAATTTGTTTGTTTTCGGTAGCAAAATCGTCGATGATATTCTAGAAATTTGTTTCATTTTTCCATTTGCTGTTCTGTAGATAGTTCAGTAAGACTTCTTAAACGCAAAGTACTCGCCATTATACCTTAGATACTTCTTCAATCTGTATTTAAAAAAATCACCTTTTATAAGACGTAACACTTAAACAATTCTGAGGAAAATTCGTAGGAATACTATAATATTTAGAGATGCACTCTGAACGGTGTATTTCGAAACTCGAAAATTTCAAAGCGATCGCCCTTCCACCTCTTAATTTCGTCTCACACAATAACAGCAGAAATAAAACACTGAAATAAATTTCTTTCGGTGAGGAATTTTCTTATATTTATGTTACTGTGTTAATAATTTAATTGAAACTCACATTTTTCATTAAAAGTTTCGACAGAGTTTTGCAAACATAATAGCAAGAACATGAAGAACATGAATCTGCTGAAATATCGTTGCGATATCTTAAAATACTTTAAAAAAAAAAAAAAAAAAAAAAAAAAACTCTTTTTA
>KK112148.1:77636-126255 GCA_000611955.2 Stegodyphus mimosarum
AAAAAAAAAAAAAAAAAAAAAAAACTCTCTTTAATTCTACAAGTACTACGCGTGGCCACATCTTGTGATTCTTCACATCATAATGAAAAAGTGTTTAAAATTGCGGAATACTGAGACGCTACTTTTACTGGCTGCTTGAGCCTTTTCAGGGTTCACGTGAACACGGGCCATTTGGTCGTTTCGTAACGTGAATATGAAGCCAGTCTAAATGAATCTCTTAAGCTGTTAACGGTAGTAAACTTTGCATAGTTCAAAAAATCCCAATCCTTCTTTCCGCTTTGCGATTAATGACTAAATCCTACAAAATTATGTTTTGCATGGAAAATGTCACCTCACAAAAATGCGACGGGAGAGCGGACCACCACCCCTTTAACTCCATCACTGATAATTCATATTATTACTTTTAAAGATCATATGGACCTAGAATAGCATAGCTTTAGATGAGGTATATTTTTAAAGAAAAGATAACACCATCGTCAGGATTTATTCAAAAAATATATTTTACATTTATGTTATATTTCAGGCGGTTTAAATTCTTTATTTGCTTTTTCTTCTGAAATTTATTTTAGGCTTTTCGAAGTTTTTTTGGGGGGAAAGGTAAATTCAAGCTATTTCAGCCCCCTCTTCCTTTTTTTTTTTTTTCTTTCTTTCTTTTTCCCTTTTTTTTCTTTGTTTTCCCCCTTTTTTGAAAGAACTAATTTACACAGCCTGCTTTGTAGCCGGCATACACAATGAGGGGCGTAGCTAGTTGGATCGGGGGGGGGGGCATATGTTTCCGGGCGCGACATCGAAGGGGCGGAAAATTGATGTTACGAAATTTTAGAATGAAATGTTTTCCATTCTTGGCAAACAGGACGGGGGCGCGAAAACTTCAGTTATCCCCGGGCGCTGAAAAATCTAGCTACGGCTCTGTACAGAATGTTACATATATTCTTGGTTGCTTTTTTCTCAAAGCAAATATAAATAAATCTCGCGTATTGAAACTCGTAGGCAACTGACGCATATCGAAATTAATACTCTCTCTTCCGTTCCTTCCACTCAGGCATATCTTGCCAGTCAAAGCGGCATTTATCATTTTTAATATTTCGGGGGTTAAGATTACGCACACGGCGTTTTTCATCCATGACACGGATTTTCGAAGAGAACAGTTCGACCACGCGACTGAGCTCGCAACACGTGCCACAACTCAACGAAGCACTTTGATCGCGAGTTCTGAAATGGGGCATTACGGAAGTCTTCGAAATTCAAAGCCGACAGAAATTTGGGAAACTTGAAAGCAGAGAATAATGCTTGAAAATAAAATAAACACATTGAAAACAAACACTCTGCCTTGCACGGGAGCATTAAAAAAATCTCCTTTTTAAATAGCTGGGAAAAAATTCTAATGATTCTAAATTTTTATTAATTTCATTCATTATTTTTATTTATTTATATGATATTAATTAAAATCAAAAAATCTATATTATGCCCAAAGAGGCATTTTTTTCACGGGGAATTCAAAATTCAAAACGGGATTTGAAAAGTGATACAGACATTAAAGTCATTCGACGCAAAGTACCGTTAGACACTGTAACCTCTTTGCACTGCTACGCTACCAACAGAATACCAGTAAGAAATCTAAAGATACCTCGCGCATAAAATATCCGTGCTTGAAGATGCACGCGATCTTATTATTCATGGAACGCTCTGAAACAGTCCAGTTTGTTAATCAAAAATTCGCTAAAGTTTTATAAAATATAAAATAGATAATAAAACAAATTCCAAATTTGGGCTTCGAGATTCCCATACTCGAGTGGAGCACTAAGTTATTCAAAATTGGATGTCTCTAGATACCGTTGTTTTTTCACAGTGCAAGAAACATACATACATTCCTGTAGATTCTTCATCATTTAATTTCTTTAAATATAATGCAGGACTGTAATATTTGGTGGCAATAATTTGAAAAGTGATTCAGACTTTTATAGTGAACCAACGCAGAATGCGAAAACGAAATTAATAGCCTTCTGGCTAGAAATCTAATTAAATGAGCATTTCTACTTTATATTCGCCAATAATATATTTTGAAATTAAAAAATACCATTTTATTAGAAGTATATGAAAAAGGGGGAAAATACACTTAACAAGAAATTTATGGATGCCCCTAAAAGATAAAGACTCCAAAAAGTAAGGCTAAATAAATTAAAAAAGAAAATGACATTCAGAGCAAACTGATAATAAATTTAAAAGGAAAACGATAGTCAGAGCAAGCTAGTAAACCGCATAAACACATGGCCCTGTAATAAGAATCAAAATGAAAATCGGCTTATGTTACACACTTCGCAACAAATTCCCTATTTTTTTCGAGCCAGTTTCCCTTAGAAAATCCTCCATGAAAGTAACCTTGCCCTTAGGTAGATAGCCCTCGAGACTTTGCCATAATCTCATAAAACCAAACCAAACCTAATTTTTTTCCTTTTCATTCGGAATATTTAATTTGAAGAAAAACTAATTAAATCGAACGGGGTAACTTCACTACTATATAATTCATTAGTCTGAAGGTATGGCATTTAGAAGGATAAAATAGGAAAAAAGCATATTAGACTGAATTCGACTGGATTATTACAGCACTGTAAATCAGAATTATCTGTCAAAGGCGAGGAGCACCTTCCGAAAGAATGTTTACAAAAGCTAAGAGCACATTCATCTGTGGACTGAATCGCGAAGAAACGTACAGATTTCACGATTTTAGATAAGCAACTTGTAGCTCGATAAAATTTTGTAATTCAGCATATATATGTGGAATTTTTGCGAAAGTATTAAATTTGATGAGATTAAAAAAAAAATATTTGAATTATGAAGAAATATTTACTCAGTGTATAAGGTATTCCTCCCGCCTTCTTCGCATGCCTTCGCGGTGTAATGGTCAACACGCTCGGCGCGTATTCGAGAGGTTCGTGGTTCGAGTGCCGGAGAGAACATTGTTAATTTTTCATTTCTTTTGCTTCGGAATAACCTAATGTCTCTACAAGTGTTACAGCATATCGGTGTACTATTACCTATTCAGCAGATCTTATGCTTGGTATATACGAACATTTAAAATTAATTATGCATATTACAAAGTTAAAATGATCAGTATCTTTTAATTCTGTTGAAATTATAGAAGCATCTACAAACTTAACCAAAATGTGGGCGAATAATGCATTTGACTCAGAATTAAATTAAAGTATAATACATCAAATAAATAATGTGAAAATGATACAATACGTATTTCGAGGGCATAATTTATAGATTTGCCTCAGATATCAAAATCAGCTGGCTCGGTTTTGGAATTACTTAATAAATTTCTTCCAACATGATAGGGAAATAAATCTTTTTGCTCATTTTAGAAATACAATCATACATTTATCGATAATATATACGCAAGTAATAGTATATTATACAAGGGTTCTCAACCAGAGGGGAATTTCATAATTTGTTTTGGGGGGGATGTGGTCAATTTTTTATTTAGCTGTTAAATATTTAGTTCTAGTTTACGAATATAAAAAATTACTTATATTCAAATTTTGGTACTTATCGACATTTCCTATACTTAAGTAAAAGAAGAATGATCTTCTGGCGAAGGGTTGCGTGGGGCAAAAAAGATAGAAAACTCCTGGTTTAACCAAATTCTTGCCTTGGTAGGTGCGTTCTCAGAAGAATGACATTACAGATCATTATGGAATAAAAAAACTGCTTTTCCGGAGAATTGGATCTGCAGTGAATATAATCCAGCCTCAGAACTAGTAGGGCACAGGTGTGTGGTAATCACCTGTATCAATAAGGAAAAAAAAAAAAAAATCGTAACGCACAGTAATAGTTCTTCAATCACCTTTCCAAGAAAAAAAATACTTTGAAGGAAGTTACAGGAAATTTAATGGCTATAACAGGATATGTAATACTTTCGTATGATATTTTCCTTTTAAATCTTACACAAACTACTAAAAATTTTAAAAGAAATTAAGCAAGTTAGACAGTCCATCAAAAAACACATTTTACAGTCCTTATCGATGGTTAACTGCTTATGAACTCGATATGGGAAATCGGCTTATTTTTCGCGTTACAAATAGGTAATACCACGAAAACCTCAAGCTGCTAGTTCGTTCGTTAAGCATTGAACCCAAAGTGAACAATTAGTGTTCCGTAATTTCATCCACTCAATACTAATGGACGCTAACAATCCTTATGCTTGTTTATTCCATCTCTTAATCGATTACGGCAGGACATAAGGACTATCAAAAAGTATCCTTATATACTTTGATGTAACTAACTTATCTAGCCTTTTTTACAGTCATTTCCGTTAGCACAATTAGAAATGTTTTATAAGTATCTCTTTATAAGTATAAACTGACTAGAGTGAATAATCATTTTACTATCACAGAAATGATAAGGGTTAGCTTATAACTGCAATTTATAGAGTTTGATGCAGCTTTGATCAAAAGTCGGAAATCCTCATATTATTCTACAATAGCTTCTTTTAACTAAGTTTAAAATGCACGCACTAAGGTACAGAACTTGTTCGACCTTTCAAAGAAAACGATTACTAAGATACATTATCGTGGCATATAACAAACTGAATAAAAAATTTACATACCTGTTGTAGACGAAAAAGCCAAGCGGTAAAAATGAAGCGAGCAAAAATCGAACCTCCTGGACAAGTCTTCCATAGCGCACAATTCTTAATATATAAATGGGGGGGACCTCATTGCTTGTACATAAAAGTTAGGTCCAGCATACTAGCGATTTTGCACTTTGAAAAAAATACAATCCCACCCCCAGTAAAATAAATGAATTACTTCCTTACATGCAACACGAATCAGATTTTGCAGTCAGTAACTGTAAATATCACACAAAAAACACTAAACTACTAGAGCGAACAAATCAATTTGTTGATTTTCATACAGAACCTCGAGATCTTATTTCAAAAAATAATATTTCACCAATTTAACGAGCAAGAAAAATCACTCGAAGACAAAATTATTTGGTACAAACTGACTTGATTTTATGAACATCATGCTACAAGATGCAAAATTGTTAAAATACACTCACGTTTGTGAAAATTGCAACACCATGAAGGACTTACGCGAGTGAGCTGAAATTTTCAGGAAATGCAAAGTAGCGCATGATATGCAAATGATTAGAATTGCAAATCCGTAGCGCATGCGTATGCTGAGCAGCGCCCTCTGAACGGCTGATGGATCCGAATAAATAGACGGCTGTAGCGAGGCGTGTATGGTTATCGGTGGTTATCTGCTAGTGGTAAACGTTAACTCAATCTGTACTTATGCCTCGTCGACGAAAGAGAGCGAGATTTGAACAACACTTACACAAGTTGGTGTTTAAAGTTTAATTTGGTTTTGTTAACGTACCCCTCTTTCTGGTAAAGCTGGAATCCATATTTTCTGACTCTGGTGGTAAGGTCGTTTTTGGTGTAGTAGAAAACATAAAATTTTTTCTATGTTTCTATTTTTTCTACCTAATTATGAAAACATAATTTTTTTCTAATTATTATATTTCAATTGAAGAAACTTTCTTCGGTCTTTTATTAATTTGGTATTTTAAAACAAATTCTTCATTCTTTTCTAAAAAACTTTTACGTTGCATTTGGGAATCAAGATTTACGACTTTGTTTTGACGTTTACTTGGAGTAGAATTCTCCAGACAGTAGTCTGGAAAATATCTTTCGCCAAGTGCGAAATCTGCACCCTGCTGAATTAGCTTGTTTTGTATGCAGCTACGCCACGCCAAGGTTGAGGGGTCTGGGTGATTCGCATTCTGACAGGCGTTCACTATGTTAAAATGGGACCCTGAAAGAGGCTAGCTTCTGCTATGTCAGGTTGATGGCCCTGGTGGGTCGCTTGTAAGTTATGAAAAATTAGCGATTATTCGCCAACTTCTGTCTAACAAACCCCCTTGCCTTCACCTTTCAGTTTTGATTCCGCTCGTAGGGTTGCCATGCACTTGGCTGGATTTGGACCGTCTCGGATCGCCAAACGAGGGGCTGGCGAGGAGAAGAAAAAGGGTCTGCAGAGATCTACGAGGCAGAGAGAGAGACAGACAGACTCTGAAGTTTTGCGCCAGATGAAAAGGGAGTAGCTCCGTCTCGACTACTCTGTCTGCGGTATTTGGAACCATGGCGAACCTGACCGAGAGAAAACCACCGATTGCCGTTGACGCAGGAAGGAAGGAGCCGAGACAGAAAAGGGCGAATGACTCCAAATTAAATCGATTACTAACTTATTTTTTTTCCTTTTATCTTCTAGATTAAATATGGCTGACAATTTTTGTTTTCACCCGCCCTCGGTAGGGCCTTCTGTGTAATGGTCGACATCAAAAAGCTGGAAAAGAAATTGTGATGTTCATACGGGGTGTGGAAACTCCGATGAATGATGGGAAATCTCCGAAGGCGCCATTAGATGTGGCGCCGTGACAGACAGCTACGTCACCATCGCTGTGGCAGACAGTTGGCAGAGAGATGAAAGGATTCTACCGGAATGGTATTGTATTGAGACTTTGAGACTTTCATCGTTGAGCAGCTAATGTTTTATTGTAAAGATAGCTGTTATTAATAGTTTTATACTGATGCAGTTATTCGCATAAATCTTCAAGTGTTTTGTAAATATCGTCAATAAAGTGTTCGTGTCTAAAGGATTGAAGCTGATGATTCAAGACAACGCCGGCGATTCAGAACCAGACCTATCAGGTAAAGATTCATTTATTTATTAAATTGCGAGTTACTAATTTCCTGATGGGACAAAGCCATTTGCTATATTATAATTAGTTTAAGATATAAAGATTTATTTTACGGGGTACCCCTGCCGGTATGTTAATATGTTTTCTCACTTCGACTCTTGTAACACCGCCACCATCACCATATCTTGTCATATTGTTGCTAGTTTTGTTAACCTTTAATAAATGAAAAATTTAATTTAACTTAACTTGTATGTTTTCAATTATAATTTAGAACACTGGACCCAATAAATTTAATTAAAACTTGAACGGGTTATAGCCCAAATCTAAACACAACGCATAATGTACTATACTGTTGGAGTGTTTTCTTGTACTATCTATGGTGCCATTAGAACACACTGAACCAACTGAATGTTGTTTTATCTTGTTTGTCACCCAATTTTACACCCTTGCAGTAATTTTTATAGTGATATGATTTAAAGTTGTTTTTTCTCATTCTTGACTTTCATGTGTGATGAACATTGGAAACTTTAAATAGAAAAATAACTCCAACATAACTGTATTTAATATTTCCTTGAGCTTGGCAAAATAGGTGCTTTTCTCTCTCGGCAAGAACAACAAATAGCCATATCTTGTTAAATAAATACAGCAGAGTCCGAACAAAGCAAACTAGATTACCGCCCAGAAGGGAAAGTGGTTAGTGATTTAGTAAAACTTTAAGAACGTTAACTTCTTAGTTTTCAGTTTTTAAGCTCTAATAGTAAGGAAAATGGTTTCGCTTACCTTTCTTCCTTCTAAAAATCGTGCCCGGGTGAGCTTGCCCAAAGATAATTTCGAAGATCTATGAAATCTACATCTCAAGAAAGAAAAAACTTTTTTTAATTCCAAATATTTCAACATTAAGATATACAGAAACACACTACATCGATATTACATGCAACATCTTACATCTCCTCTGATCAACATTTTTTTTATTCTTGTTGCCAAAAATTAATCACAAAAAAATAAAGTCATAACATTTCATCTCGCGCCATCTAGTGATAACAGAATTGTCTGTTTATTAATTTGTTTTACAGTTTTACTTTACAGGCTCTTTTCGACAAGTGATTCTGATTGTTGTACTGAAGGGCCTGGGTTCAAATCCCGAAGAAGGTGTGCATGAAAATTGTCTGTTTCTTCATAGGAGGCAACTGTGGCCCACCTATTGGATGTCTCCATATTAAAGTGACCACCGCTTCCGGACTTAGTAGTGGACAACGCCTATAATGGCTAGTGCCGGCCACTGGGAAAAAAGGTTTTACAGAAATGGTTAAAAGGCAGGCTCTTTAAAAACGAATTTTAATTCTGATTTCACTCAAAGAATTAAGGCAGGTTCTGCTGGGTATTCTGTGATTACTTACTCAATTAGTGGTTCTGAATTTTACACATCTTTTCAGGAATTTATATATGTTTTGACTCAAAATCCGACTTGGTTTAATATCCAATTTATTTCACTTTACGAACACATACAGATAAATCTGACTATTTACATGTAGAGTTTAGTATAATGATCAAATGATCCGAACATCTTAATGATGAAAAACATTCAGTATTTCAATAACGTAACTTGATTGCCGCTTACTTAGAACGGGAATTTCCCCCAATCACAGCATTCCAAATCTAAAACGAAACTGGTTGCCAGATTCATACATCAAACAAAATTACAAAGCAAACGATTAAATAATAATAAACAGGAAATGCTAAATTCAATCGGAGTGGCAACTGTATACAAAATACAAATGGAAGAAATTTCTGCCAAACTTTTCCTAGAAAACTGATAATTTCTGTCGCCTATAGACGCGCGCCTGTGGCGCCACTTGAAAGCGCTATTTAAGGCTTGGAGTTTTCGACGATTTCAAGTTCAGCAACTGTGTTTTTCTTGCGGCTTTTTTCAAAAAAAAAAACCATCAGTTATGCCTCGTAGTAAACAGTGTTCATCGTTTGATCAAGTATCCCAGTTCGACAGAGGAAGAATAGTGGCCTACCGAGAGTGTGGATTATCTCTCAGGGAAATCATTAGTCGTGTTGGACGAAACCAAACAACTGTAATGCGGATAGGGGACCGTTGGATGCAGGAGTGTATGACGGACCGACGTGTTCGATCGCATCCACCTCAGTGCACCACTTCACGCGATGACAGGAACATTGTGCGCATGGCAGTGACGGTCGCTCAGTCACATCACGAACCATAGCACAGCACATTCAGTCTATAACGCATCATCCAGTGTCTGCGCGTACCATTCGACGCCGTTTACAGCAGAGTGGTCTGTCCGCAAGTCGTCCATTGCTTCGTCTACCCTTGACGCAGAACCACAGACGTCTCCGCCGCCATTGGTGCGATCAAAGAAGGAAGGGGACGGCGGAATGGAATAAAATTGTCTTTACTGAAGAGTCACGCTTCTGTCTGCAAGACCACGAATGTCGGATTCGCGTCCGGAGACACCGTGGAGAGAAGATGCTGAACAGCTGCGTTACGTACCGCTACACTGGTCCTGCACCGGGTATTATGGTACGGGGCAGTATTGGATATCACTCTCGCACTCCTCTAGTACGCATTGCCGGTACCTTAAACAGCCAGCATTACATCTCCGAGGTGTTGGAGCCAGTTGTCCTTCCTTACCTTCAGGGCTTGCCCACAGCCATATTTCAACTAGATAATGCGCGACCACACGTGGCACGCATTGTCCAAGGGTTCTTCGTCAATCGCCAGATTAAACTGCTTCCCTGGCCGGCTCGCTCTCCGGATCTTTCGCCGATAGAAAACATGTGGTCCATGGTTGCTGAACGATTGACCCAGATTACATCCCAAGCTGCCACACCAGATCAACTTTGGCACCGTGTGGAAGCTGTTTGCTGTACTCCAAGAACGCATCTAAAGTCTCTTTGAATCAATGCCGAGGCGTGTGGCAGCGGTGATCTCCAACAACGGCGGCTAATCTGGCTACTTATTCTGGAAGGAACCACACTTCACAGAAGTCTATAAATTTAATCATTTGATACTTGGTCAACATGTTATTTACTAAATAAATTTTGTTGTGATATCTCTTGTCGTTCTTGGTGTTGCAATTTGGGTGGCCAGCAGTGTATATGCAATGAATATGTTTTACATTTTTCTTTTTCTAGGACTTACGTTTTAACATAATTTCTTAAGATTTTCAAAATGTTTCTATTAAATTTACTGTGACTTCAATTCACAAGAAATTCAGTTCACAGAGATTAATCTAGTACTAGCATACTCTTTCTTACGAATTCTCATCACAGCACTCACTGCATAAACTAAGGTTTCTTTTTTTGGATGAACAGGAGATCATTGCGATAATTACTGGATCATCAAACACATGCCCGCTCCGGAAATCTAATTCCACATTTTTAGTCAAAATATGCGGCACGGTTTTCAGTGTAACTTAAGAAGATATATTCCTCCACAATTGGCAAATTTTAAGGATACTCTGCTCTAGAATTCGTTGGGGCAAGAAGTTATAGTTTTCAAAGAACTGAGAAGCTCTATTAATGTGTCATACAGGTACTGTACACCGATTTATTACAATTATTAGGATTTATTTTTGCTCAGAAGTTACCATTTGTTTCAATAACGGGTTATTTCTATTCCATAATATTAACAAAGAGCACATTTGGCTTTACTACTTACTCGTGAACATACATTTTCCATAGATCTTCTCCCCCCCCCAACTCTACTCAAAGTGGAAAGATGATTCCTCATGGCATTATGAGAAATCTGTAGCTCTTTCACTAAATTTAGAAAGGTGCTTCTCTGAATAAGATCAGTTTAATCTCTATCAATTCTTTCAAATATTCGAGAGTTATTAACCTCTATCAATTCCTTCAAATAGTCGCTGTTAAGAAACGAAGGCCATCCGCTATATGGCGCACCTACAAAATTTAGATTCCGAAACAAAATTTTTTTAAGCTTTCAATGCATCATATTTTTTATTTTTCACATTTTCATCAAAAGTTGCGCAAGTATTTCAAGTTAAAGGAAATCGATGTTTTAGTTTAAATTCATCAAATGAAAGATTTCGAAAAATCTCATTTCCCATAGCCATTCCAGACAAGAGAAAGCTATGGAATCGTGTTTGATGAAGAATGGCTTGAGACAATGCGAGAGCAATTTGCATAGCGATCTCATAAATCAATACGTCACAAAATAACATGACGGTCTTACAGAATTTAGTAGATATAAAAGCTAATATGAAATCGTAAAACAATTTCTGTTTTTCATGGTAACTCTAACAGACTATTTTGATGTAATATAATCACTCCAGTTTTCTAGCAATTTAAAAAATTAAGCAAAATATCCAGCAAAAGGAAATTTAATAGGATACACATTTTCAAGCAATGCAAGGTTTTCCATGCATACGAGTAATGTGGGTCTTGATTCTATCCGAACTTCTTAAAACGTGTTTGGACACATCAGCAAAGATTCCAGGAATGTCTGGAAGAAACGTACAAATATAGAGGAAAAAATTCTTCGAAATCTTCTGATCATTCTTCTCCTGGTACTCGCTTTTAAATTCTTGGATCTCCAACATCTATATCATTTATCTCTCTTACTCATCCTCTATACACTTTTTTTAAATACCTTGAAGGAAACCTCTTCCAAGACATTTATTACTTTTAGGAACTGGATTTGGCATCCTGTCAAAATAAACAATATTGTCAATCGATGGAAATATTGATGCAGTGAGATAAATGGACAGTTATGTCTGAAATGATAAGTTTTGACTTCCTTATACGATTTAAACCAAATACTGTAATCGCGAAAAATTTCGGGTATAATATTTCAACGAAAACATTCATTTCGACCACTCTCGAATAAATCTGAGACTTTTTTGTGGTATAAATCTGGAACATCGGTACTTTAAATCTTAAAGATACGAAAACAGATTATTTCTCGTGACATCGGTAAAATAATTACGGATGTCACCTCCTTTCCTATCTGTTTTACTGAAAAGTTTAATATCTGTTTTACTGAAAAGCTTACTTAAACTTTTCAGTAAAAACAGATTTTAAATAAAACAGATAAACTTTCAGTAAAACAACAAAATAAATAAATAAATAAATAATTCTTGGGAAGAATTTTGTTTCGTTAAAATTAATAATGTACTGTTCAAGAATAAAGATCTACTTTACTACTACTACTAACTATTTTTCTCAAATACAAAAAAATAAATAAAGAAATAAATTAATAAATACAGGGTGTCCATAATTAAACTTGAAATTTGCGAGCGGTCTGTAGCAAAAACTATACAGCGAAATTGCATGAAAATTGGGTCATGGCAGAATGAAATGATGGGAATTTTATCGAAGGAAAAAAAGAAAAAAGAGTTTCAAAAATCACCCCTAGGTGGCGTATTAAGAACACATAAATAATCTACAACAGTTTACAAAACATGCTCGATATGATATCCACCACTGTCTGCTATCATCTGGAAGCGTTAAATCGCATGTTCGACTGTTGAAAGCAGCATGAACTGCGCAATGTTACGCACATGGTGTTCTATGCTTTCTTTAAGGTCGGATAGAGATGTGATGGGATCACGGTAGACTATGGCCTTAAGGTATCACCACAGCCAAAAGTCGCAAGGCTTCAAGTCGGGGGATCTAGGAGGCCAACTTGTAGGAAATTACTGGCTGATGATTCTGTCGTCAACGAAATGGCGGCGGAGCACTTGTTTCACACAACGGGCGATGTGTGGAGGAGCACCATCCTGCATAAACAGTGTGGTTGCATCACATCGCCTTGCCTGAAGACCCGGAATAACAGATTGCTCTAATAATGAAGCGTATCGTTGACTGGTGACGACGCATGTCACAGGCACTGCGGCGCCGTGCTCTTGGAAAAAAAACGGACCCACAATGAAGGTTGCAGATTTTCTATTTCAGAAAATTCATGCAATAAATTTTCTGAAAACTAACTTCCATATAAGAAAAATGAGCATTCAGCATAATTATTCTGAAAGTATAGTATAATGCAAATGAGAATAATAGTCAACTGTTCCTGCGAATACTGTACAAGAAATTGTCAAGTTTAATTAATTTAAAAATAAACTTTTGCATATATTCAATCCGCAGATTTAGCCGTTTCACGAGTGTTTTCAAAATTATGCTTTCTTTGGTCAAGTTATTGAACTTTAATTTCTCCTTTTTAAATTTAAACTTTTCTATTTACATACAGCGTCAGAATTCCAACCTTTACAGAAGACAAAATACACTGCATTCATCAGTGTAGACTAAATGCAGTAAGTACAATAAATATACACTGCATTCATTTTCAATGTAGACCAAATGCAGCAAATAAAATAAATATAAGATTTTGTACAGATTACAAAAGCTGAGAATCAATTTTTAAAACCTGTAACGGGCATATCATGAAGGAGTAACAGCTTCAGTTTTAAAAAATCCATAGAAATTAGCTCTGAGTTTACCTACACTTCCTAAACTGGAAGAGTAGCAGAGTTTGACACCCTCAGTGTGAAGTATGATTCATAAGCGAACACTCAAAAACTGTTACATCAAATTAAGCCTAAATGCACAGCAGAAATATCGCCATGAAACTGAAACGATTCTCTTGGCACCTGATTCTAAACACACGGTTTTTCACTTGCAAAAATAATGATACACACTTCGTTAGAAGAATAAAAGTGAGAGATTTCTTATCCGCATAACCTAAGATGAAAGCTGGATTTTATAAATCAGTTTTCGAAAGAAATTAAATGTAAAATTATAATCGTAAAATTAAATGTAAAATTGTATCGACCCACGAATTGTATTGTAGTTGTAGTTTAGTCAAACACCTAAATTAAATGAAGTCTAAAGCGGAATCTTGTTTATCTCTAATAAAACTACAATAGAGTGAGTGACTTGCTCTGAACTGCCAAAACCTGAGAAACGATAACAGCTTATTTCTATTGCCAAACTTTATACAGACTCGCCCAAAAAAAGAAGGGGGGAGGACAGCTACTATTAGTCAGGAATAAAGGTGTTGTCTTACAACACGCTAATACAAAGCCCCGTGTAGCTCAAATCATTACACATAAAAAGGGAGTGGGAAGTTTTACCACACCCTTCGAACATCTACAACTATCATTTATTAGGTTCCTAAAGCAATCGCTTATGTGAAAAAATTTTCAGAAGAATGATGATGTTCAAAATAATATTATTATTTGCCGCAAAGTATTTGGAATTCTTCAAGAGATTGAAAACTTCTGGCAACGATGTGAAAAACTCTTACCATTAACGATTATATCTTTGATTAAAGATAGTAACAGCTCTATCTATGGACATACGAAATTTTAATATTTTGACGATATTATTGGCAGATTTTGTATCACGCTAAAGCAACAAGTTTAATTATGCATATATTAAAAACGCTCAAATTTCATATATATATCGTCCCAGACGGTAAGGTGTTCGCAAAAATTAATTGCCATGCTGCAGAATTGGAGTTGGAATTCCCGATAACGTTTTCTGCCTTGCTGGTATTGTTAAGGCAGTTGGCAGCTATAGTTTTGGATCCAGTTTCCAATCCTAAAGACGTATGCATGACTGTTCGTAAAGCTCCATTCACATAATTGTTTTGCGACCATAACAGGCCTAGGCTGAGCTTCGTTGCTAAGCAACCAAACACTGCTACGTCACAAAAACTGGTTTAAGGATTCTGCATAAAAATTCTATCTTTTCAATAATTTTATGCCAACTTGGTATAAGAATCGACCAAGCACTGCGAAGCAGACATTCGGTCGGCGGTTTAGCTCAGTTACACACATTTACGCATGCGCAACTGTAATTTCCCAAAGTGGCTATGTCTTAAACCCTATTAATCATGTGTGAATGGATTCAATGACTTTTACGCCTTAAACCACAAAACCTTGGTCTGAACGAAGCCTAAGTGCGCACTGTTTCTGTGGCATGGAATCAATCAAATTATTGTCGCGCTGAAAGTCATCTTCAAAGATTTGTCATAGGGAAAAAGGAGAAGACCCTTGAATTCGTCCTTCGAGCGATTCTCCATCAAAACTGGAACGCAGCTTGGCAAACTTCTTAAAAGTAAGACATAAACCAACGGTATCCCTCAGAAGACACAAACCGACGATAGGTACAATTCTTGCCTCTAGACCACGATACAGTTCGTATTTCTGATAGCTCAGGAGGATTAGTAACAACAATAATGAATGTGAGCGATTACAGCACCTTCACAGAATGGGAACTTCATCCATTCGAAAACCTTCTCAAGAGCTAAGGAAAATTTCAGTTCCATGTGTCCGATTAACCTTGATCAAAAGGGACATCTTAGCCAGTGCACTGTAAAGTTTTTGTTTTTAATTAAAACATTCCAACCGCAAATCTAAAACTAAAAGCATAAGATTTAGGACAAGTTATATTTAAGAATAAGGGTATTATAAATGAGATTTCATGCTTTGAACATTAAAGCCTAAATGATTACTTTAGAAGATTTAGATAGAAAAAAAAAAATCCCCGTTAAATTTATATACACATAAAGAGATAAATACAAGAAAACAGATAACATCATAAACATCGTACTTCTCTTCAAAATAAAACTTCGAAGCTACATGACGAAGTGAAGGACGAGGTCTTCAGCAATTTCTAATCTTCTGATAAAAGGATTATACTTGAGACATGCTTTCTGGCATAGATAGGAAGAACGTGATTGCAAATGCTTCTCAAAATTCATTCTTCACAATTTTAACGGTCTAGCAGTTAAAATAGATTCTGATGAAACAATAAAAACGTTGAAATTTCAAAGGCAACTTAAACTTTAAAGGCAAGTTCAATGGTAGCAATTCCGGCACTGTTGAGCAGGTAAGCACCAATACAGGAAGAATGCCAATTTTTAACTCAATTACATTTCTAAAAAATGTTCAACTTATTTTCTGTATCTTTATTTATGTTAAAATAAAGATGAAGTATTTAGCATCAAGTATTTCCTTAACCTGAACTTGATACAGGGTACAGAAATGTTACAGGTTAGGTATTTACTTGAATGCGTTAGAAACAAAAATAACAATAAGATACATACTAATTTATCACGTTAACAAATATTTAAGTTCCTAAAATGGAAATAATTTAATTAATTTTTTATTATTGAATTTAATAAATCTCGAGAACTTCTTTTTGATGCCAAATTTTGTCATCAAGATGTCAAACTGTACAGCATGCACTACCGAACGTTTTGACACGCTACGAAAACCAATTCTTATAAAATTAGACAAATAAGTGAGAAGAAATACACATATATAACATATTTATATTTAAAAAATTACGATATAATCACTATTTAAAATAGAAACAAAGCATTTGTATTTCGTGGCATACCAGTTTTTGATTAAGTATACTCTGAATGAATCTTTAAAACCTGAAGTTGTAAGCAATTTTAACTGAATGCTATTGTTTCACTGTACTGAAATGTCAGGTTCGTGTTCTACGTACTAAAATTACTAAAAATAGGTAGCTTTTATCTTTGCTTAGCTAATGTTCAGTATACTTAAAAAAGCACTCTTTAATATAACATAGGTTGGTTAGATTTGTTTCTTGATTTATTATGATAAAAATGAAAAAGGCTATCTGTCTTAGTGAGAGTGCTTTCAGGGAGAACTTTTTATTGGAATTCGTTTTCACATTACACCTGGGGAAAACCCATACAGCCTCAACTCTAAAAATAACTACGAGTCACGGATCTCACCTATCAGTCAATTTGTGGGCTCGCTATCTAGGGCAGTTACTTTTACATTAGATAGGTAACTTCTTTGTTAAATAACGCATTCAAATCAAACCAACGGAATATGAAGATGTATACTGCTGAATATTTTATCACAGTAAACGGAAATAACTAAAAGAAAATTCAGCAAGAAAACTATTGATACGTAAAAATGAAAATCACAGGAATTTGGGCTTTTTTTATTTAAGTGAATATGACGAAACACATGGTTGTCGATATAAGACCAAGAATGGAAATGGTTCATACAAGAATTTCGAGAAGCAACTTTTAAAAGTTAAATCTAACTGAAAGAGATGGAAATAAAATGGAATTATTATCATCTGCTGCAAACATTAACAAGATTTAAAGCACTGTTACACGTTTTTAGAGTACCAAGAAACTTTGACGATTTCGATGACACAGACGCAAGGCAATAAATAAAACTATTCGCGGTTCGCTTTTAAGTGTAGTTTCAAATGTCGAATTTGGCACGAAAATAGAAACGCTCCAGTTAAAAAAAGAGTAGTTTAAAAACACCAGTACTCTTAGGGTTGAGTTTACTCTAGAATCCTTCACTCACGAATTTATCACGCAGTAAATTAGGACCATTAGCAAAGATAAATTTGTCTTTACTTTTAATTAAAAAAATAAAAGGTTTGTTAAATAGAATACTCATTTAATAGAAATTCTTTTTGAAGCATATTAGAAATAGATACGTAAAAAAAAGTGGTTAAAAAAAAGAGGAGAGAGAGAAAGAGGGATCTAGTACTGTTACTGAAAAATGAACTATCAAATGGTTTTATGAATTGTTATGGTGCTCAAAATGAAAGGAACAAAATAGTGCACTTGAGGCTTTCTCTGCATGTTCAATTTCAGTTCTGAATAAAAACCAAAATCATACTTATTTTTGATCACAAATGTAGCTTTCCTGCATCTTTGTAATAATTCATTTCGACGGAGGTACGCGCAGCATTCGAAAGTATGTCTCGACGCATGAGAGAAAATGCGATATGTCGAAGACGAAGGTCTGGTTCAGATTAATTCAGTTTTGCTCCAACTTTATTTTGATTAGTTAATTTAAAATTTCGGTTCCCAAATTCGAAGTTATTATTGGCTGAAGCGTCATAAGTATTGGCGCTATTAGCATTACGCATGAATCATATGAAATGGATAAATTTTTAAATAATGGGTAGGGATTTATATTTATTTTAAATAACCAGTTAAATTTAAGTTTTTGTTCTTTCCTATAAGTCTTCATTCCCCTAATTGTCAATGCCAGAATATTTAAATTTGGTAGCGCGCGTGAAGTAATGCAAATTCTACCTTCAGGAGAAAAGGTTTAAATACCAAGTTCTAGAAGGGAAAGTTTAGATGCAGCCCAGTTCGACGGCTTCCATTTCAGCTGAACCCATACAGGAGCAAGGAGCTTCTTTTTTTCTCTCTTCACCGCCATGATCCATTTCCATGACAGAACCTCCCCTTCAGGAATTTTCACTATTAGGCCCTTCACCGGATTACATCAGGAACTGGCAAGAGCAGGATAAAATTTCTTTGCTGAAAGCCAGTATATTCACAAAGTTCCAAAGAAAGTTACTGTGTGGGCGAACACTGTGCTTTTGTAGAATGAGCTTCTGCTTAGCATTTATGGCTGGTTAACGTGGCGTAACAGCTATTGCTTTGCTGCCACTAGATTTTCAACGCTCTTTTAGGAAACAAGATAGTTTGAGCCCTGTAGCGTAATTCTACTACTTGTTAATATCTTCGAACTTTTAGTTTAGTTCTTGCTATTTGAGTTGCCGCCCCAGTGAGGCGTAGTTTGTTAAAGTCAAGTCGATGCATTGTGAATTTTAAGAGTTAATGAAGGGTTATTTTTACTCTTCTCATATGTGGTTTCTACGCGCATCTCAGCTGTTCTACAACAAGAAAAACCAGAGGGTCTTACAAACGCAACTTGGAAAATTTTAATATAAGCAGTTAATGGAGGGTTAAGCAACTATTCTGATTCATAAATTTCGATTTTTGTTTAGTTTGCTGATTGTTGTCGCTTTAACTCCTCCGATAATCTTTATTCGGACTGTTATTTTAACTCGAGCAGTTATTATTTTACAACAAAAAGGAAAAATATCCAAATTAAAAGAAAGAGTTCGGGGATTAGTGCAAATAAAAATATGGATGTACGGCAAGAAATATGTAAGTAAAGATTCTAACTTTAATATGCAACTCTTTTTTTTTAATTTGGGTATATTGCCTCGAAATAATAATTGCTTATATTAAATCTCTTCAAGCCGCGCCACTTCAAAATTAATCCATGTCACATGACTCTTGCAAAACGCTAACGCAGATCCTTGCATAACACTTCAGCTAATTATAATCCCAAATTTGGGAACCGAAATTTCAAATTAACTAGTAATTATAACTAGTCAAAATAAAATTTAACTTAATTTACATAATTCTGAACCAAGCTTTAGTCTTGCACCTCGCATTTTCTCTCTGGCTTCTCTGCTTTCTTCTCGTTTCCAGGGGACTTTCCCATGCTACTCATTCCTTCATCGAAATTATTTGTTAAAAACTTGCAGAAATGGTGCAAATGTATCAAGAGCGGGTACGCTGACTGCGCTAAAAATTCATATTAAAAATACGCTTCTAAAAAATAACTAATGCTGAATCAGCCATGACTGCAACTACTACTTTACGATCTACTGTCAAGATCACTGAAATTACTTCATACATATATTTATTTGGGGATTAGATAAATTTTGCCAATCGGGGACATCACCAAATAAGCGTTTAATGTGAATCCCGTCACTTACTAATTTATTAAATAAATATTAACTACTCTTGCGTATACTATTTATTAAGAAATCTCTCCCGATTACACAATGCAGGGAAAAGGAACTTCATATTTAATAAAATACTAAGTTCAAAAGTTAGAAAACAAAAGAAGTAAATTTTTCCAAAAGAAAGAAAGTAAAAAAGTGAAAGAATGAGCCCTAACTCTTTTTAAGTTAGTTAATTTCAGTTAAGCAGGCGAGGGCTATCTGTTAAAGGGAGGATGTCTTTGTGGAGAATTTTATCTAAAAAACTGGCTCATAGTCCCGTTACACACGTGGAAAACCATAAAAGACTCATGAGAACAAGCTATACCATTGGAGCGAAAGAACCCGAGATGAACTATCAGTGCTAAGCTGCTTTAACGACTCAGCCATTTCTTGCCGTATCTCTCTGATAAGACGCGAGCAAAGAGCATTAAAAAAGCTAAACACGTTTTAAAACTCTTTTTAAAATATAAAATAGCATCTTCAACAACCGATATACACTAAATAATTTGGGGGGGGAGAAGTACTTTTTTACCATTAGAGTCAGTCATTATGTAATTATTACTAATACACACACAGACACAAAAAAGGAATACTACTTACATATATGCTTTGTCATTCTAATTTGAAGTGAAAAACAAGCTGGTCAAATTAATTTTCGAGAAAGACATTAGAGAAAAAGTTAACTACACAATATGAATAAAGCAAGTGCCAGCAAATACAATCTTGATAACACTTTAAGAAGTGGATTACAAAAACATTTGCAATCTTATATCAGCCTGACAACCCAATTTACGACGGACAGATAAACACAATCTCTGAAGCAAAAGCTCAAAGATAGGTCCAAAACAAAAATTCTTATCGCCTCTGGAAATGCTTTAATTGGCAAGTTAAATCATATGATTCATACAGATATGTTATTCAAATAGAAACTGAAAGCAAACTGAACTGTATACGCTCCACCTTCATTTTTAGCGACCACGTTTTATTAAAATGAAAGCTGGTACTTATGCTTCAAAACTAAAAAGAAGGAAGACCACTTTTCACGCTCACAAATGCAAGTATATTTTCACAACCAGAAATGAAAGCAAATATTCAGAAATGAAAAATACATTTTCCAGATTTACAAATGGACAAATTTTATCGTTCATAAATAAAAGTAAGTTTATCCACAATCAAACCCTTTTTATTTCCTTAAATATTTTTAAAAAGTGACTTTTGCATTCAAAACTGAAAGCAGATTTATCCTACTTTTAAAAAAAATTAATTAATTTTTTATCCAGAAATAAAAGGATATTTAAAGGCATTTAAAGGATGAAAATTTTGTTAAAATCAAAATGTTTGTTGTTTTGTTTGATATTTAAAGGATGAAAATTTTGTTAAAAACAAAATTCAACTTACAGAACAGCGGAACAAGAATACAAAAGAAACGGTGTGCACAGAATAATCTACGACTTCTGCTTCACACATACATACGCCTTCACAGGATAACTGGTCAACTGATTAAGGCTAAATGCGAGATGACTCCATGAACAATATTCAAAAGGACACTGGTTCCTGCTTACATTATATACATGAAAACCGCGCAAATTCCAAGCAATCAGTCCATTATACTGGATATGAACCATACGTCACTAAAGACATCACTGTTCTTACTTATTTGCCCAACAGTTCGCATCCCTTCCCAAAGAATTAATGACACATTAAGTGACATTTTCTACGATGTAAAAGCACTGGGTTGGATTGGACTCAATTAGATCAAGTCACTCGAAGACTATCTATCTAATGCCAGGGATGATTTCGTAGGAGTAACATTTCACTGAAAACTCGTGTTCACACTACACACCAGAATAACCACAACAATCCATGCAGACGACTCGTTCTCTTGGCGTTTGAAGATGACTGAGTTACCATGATTCAGCGATTTTACAACTGAGCTGCTAATGGGCCGAAGACAGAGTCTCTTGATGATATTTCAGCCAGTAGAAATAGGATGAATATATATTAACATTCACAAAATCTGACTAATTTAAAATACCACATCAACAAATTTCGTAAGTTTTATCTAATTATTGAAAAATGTGGATGTCATGTAACCCGCTTGTGAAGCAGCTGAATGTTTTATTCTCAATACATTTCTGTCAATGATAGCGGAATCTGTTGGAAAATTTAAGATATTTTAGTTCGTTCAATACGGTAAATATACAGCATTCATTAAAAATCCATTTAAATCAAAATTAATTAAAGCATGTATACCACGCATTTTAGAAGTTATTCCCAATTGATAAAGAACGCTTTTGCAATCGGACAATTCTAACCGCGGTAGTAATTACTTCTCTTATGCTAGTTAGACGAAAATGACATTCCAAGATTTTCCGCAGAAATGTTTTGCAAAATCAGGCATGACTAGTTTGTTTGACAGTTTGTTGAATTGTTTAAGTTTGACATCAAAGTTTGTTTTACGTTAACTGCGAGTCATTTCTAAGACAGAAATACAACAACACGTGTTCCGCCAAAAAGTCAACATTTAAACACAAGATAATTTTTTCCTGAAACAAAATAAGGACTGCAGTGCGGAAGAAACTCTTGTTTACTAAATGAGTCGCCAATCTCAACTTTTTTGGGGGGGAGGAGGGGGGTTAAAGTAGGAACACGTTTTAACCTTCAACTGCCGAAGAGAAAAACTGAGTGGGTATTTAGCACATTAGATTCTACAAACGCATAACTTAAATTATAACTTTCGGAAGCACTTTCCAAATAATCAGGAATGAGTGATAATTTAAAGAAACATACGCTTAATATTTTCATTAAAATGACGAAGGTATCGGGATACAAACGACAAATTCCAAGTAAATCATAACAATAATATTACTTAAATAAAGCATGATATTAAGCCACTATACCAATTAGTTACCTCACCTCGTTTTCCCATCTCTCTCCCTCTCCTCCCCTTTTTTTTAAGATTTATACAGAAGACATTCTATTTCCCGGCAATTTGAATGCAAGGCTTTTAGATGCAGAAGCTCAATAAAAATCTATTATAAAAAAACAAAAGACAAATTTTATTCTTCAAATTAATGATAGTATGTCTTGCATTTTCTTGCCATTTAATCGATTATTATCGCATGTTATATTTTTGAAAGATGAAGAATTTCATTGTCAAATTTTGCAATGAAAAACTATGTATATAACAGCCATTTACGAACTTTTTTTTAACACTGAAATGAACTTAACAAAGAAAAGTCTACCCTAGCAAAACAAAATCTCGTATAAGAACACAGACTCTGAAGTTCCGAGAAAGTAGCCCTCTCTATTCCGTTGCAGGTAGCCAGAGACAGGTGTAATAAATAATTAGCAAATATCAGAAGAATGTTTTAAGTTTTTTTTTCGTTATGAAAGTTGGTCAAGTGCTACCTTAAAATGATGCTGACAGTTACAAAAGTATTAGCTGGTATGCGTGCTTTACCTTTGGTCGTGGTTCATGATTCTCAACTCAAATTATAGTGCTTTGATAATATTGTAGTACAAACTGACAGCACTTTAAATAAAATCTCCAGACACGACCACACCTCGAATACTAAGATGGATGAGTAGACATTTCTACCAAATGCTGAAGTAGAACGGAATTGCGGCGACCACGGGAGCGGTTGTTGATTGAGCTAAGGCTAGCTCGTGGCGACTCTTTATGAACTTGAAATGAAAGGGCTATGCAAGAGTCAAGAGATTTCCGACCAGGACAGGACTAAGATCATGTCATCCTCTACTACTACGACAAAAAGCTCTTATGCACTAGATTCAAGAAATCCAACTCTTTCAAATTTGGGAGCGTTGAGTGGCTTCATCCGTTTCTCCAGTAGGGCGGGTGGAAGAGGTGCTTGTTCTAGTTCGAGTCTACAATTGCGAAGGCCGTGGAGACACTCAGCGCTCGCAAATTTGAAATAGTTTGAATTCTTTTGTCCTAGCGGTAGAGAATTCCACTCCAGTGACATAGACTCAAGTTCTGTCCTAGACAGAAATCTCAAAATTCACTGTCCTTTCAGGTATATAAATGTCGCCACGAGATAGCCTTAGCTTAAAACAGCAAACCACAGCCAAGTATCGATAGACAACCGTTGATTCGCAGAGCGTGCCATTCGGCAAAACACTAGATTAAATTTAACTAGTCTATGACTGACTGACAAACTACAGGATTTAAAAAGTACCAAACACTCTTTTTTAATTCCTAAAATCTTTATTTAACATTTTTAGTAATGCATCTATTTGATACAAATTACAATATACTTAAAATATATTCAATTGATAATCAACTGCTAATTTTTACATTTGCTGTTGTATTGTCATTAATAAAAAAAAAGTTTCTAATGCCATAGTTATGCAGATAATGTGGAATCGTCCGTTTTTTATTTTTGTGGAGTTTTACATTTTTAATGTTTTTAAAACTATCTGATTTTTTGAAACTGTTAATACTAATTTCTTCTCCCAGTTGTAGATTTGACGCATCAGACCGCAATCCCTCCTCTGCATATTAGGCCAGTAGTTCTTCCGTGTTCAGCACTTCGCTCTTTCCTTACGTATTATTTACACATACAAAATCACTCTTCCTGATAAAATAAATATTGCACTACGAACCAGTAATAAAAAAACGGCAGATTAGGCACTCGAGTTAATTTCCATGTAACTAACAAGAAAACCACTGATGGAGTTCATAGCCAAAATGATAAACTACTATGCTACCTGCTGAGAGAGTGGTGAGATCTAAGAAATAACCCGGAATCGTTTCCTTTAACATGCTGAGGAAAAATACCATGAAAAGAAACAATTTCAGTCAGTCTTTTTCAAATGACATTTGCATCGAAACTAGAAAACATATATTTATAAGAGCAAAAATCCATTTTTCAAATCTTTGCTTTCGTTGCTTTATGCAAAACTGCAATTCAATTATTCTTCTCAGATAATTTAGTTTTACTACTTCCCTTTAATTATTATCCTAATCGAAATCCAATACGCACCCTAATCCAATCCAATATGCAAAATTTATACCCTAATCGAAATTAAATACCCCGGTTTCTTTCAAATTTTGCAAAAGTTCTGAACTCAATGTTCAGAGTCAGTAACATTCGAATAAAAGGTTAGGTTATTCGAATATCAGAAATCACACGAATACTATTTGCTTAAGAAAGGATACCTTTGTGAGGAACTTTAAAGGAAACTGGTTTGCATTTACGTTACAGATACGGAAAACCAATAACGCAGCCAGCCTATTGGCCTGGGCTCAAACCCGGGTTCAAATTACCATTATTCAGGGGTCTTATTCACTCGTCCACTGGTAACACCTTCTAGATAGTTTAAGAATGCATTCTTTGAGATAGTGTTGCCACTGATGGGGCCTATTCGAGCAAAAATAAAAAGTCTTTTACTTTAGAGATCAACTGGCTCCTAAACTTTTGTTTTTCTTAAGGCCATACATGTTTATGCGGCCGGGCAGATGAGAATGCTTAACACTATTCAAAACTCGGAAAACTGGCTGGTTGTGTGGTTATTTCCGTGTATAATATGAACATGAAACACTTCCACGAAGTTCCCTATCCTTAAGACAGTTCTCCATGAAGGCATCCCTATCCTTAGATAGGTACTCCTACTGTGCATCGGTATAATCTGATAAATCCTTGAACGGCCTATTAAATTATACACATTTTTTATTGCACTGCAATTAAGCATATTTCTCGAATTTCATTACACATACACTTCAAATGCACTAAGTTCAGTTTTCACATCGGAGCGAGGCAAAAATACATAACAACTCAAAACATCTTCATTAAAAATTTTAAAATAAAAAAAACTTAAAAAACAAAAACAGTTAAAGCAAACAATTTTTACAATTAAAATTAGTTTCTACCGGGATGGGGGGGGAATTATTCGGCAAGCTGGCAGGAAGACAAAATTTTCTTTACACAAAACTGAAAGTTAATTTTTAAACCCACCGGGCGAAAAACACACTGAAGTTGGTGCATCAACTGATTTAATTCACTGTTCTACTAAGTTTCAGATGTAAACAAATGGCGGCCTCGTTATGCTTAGCGTCACTCTTAAACTGTTGATAATTCTAAAATTATGCCATGCAGATTAACTAAAGGCATAAAAACCTAAAAAAACTTAACAACATTAAGAATTAAAAAAACTGAGCAAGCTGGGTACCAGAGTGTGAATATATATATATATAAGTGTGTGTGATGGTTTCGATGAGCATAGAATGAGGAATTAGCCTGCAGTCGTCGTAGCTGAGCGTGAAGGCTTACAGATGAAGATTACAAAACATGAACTTGAAGAATTTCCAGTCTTTATTTTCACGCATATAAAATCATCTCCATAGACGTTTATCCGATCATAATGAAATCCGATACATTTCTATGATTAATCATAATGAAAGATGATAAATTGCTATTTATATTGATTCTTAGAATTAAGACGCAGACATTTTGGACGAAGAAGCAAAGCGAGGAGTTATTAGCAAGGTGAAAGACAACAGAAAAGAAATTAACTCACCAGAGTATTTATATCAGAGTAGGTGCGATTTTAAAGACAGCTATGATTGGCTAACATTAGTTTCAGTTTGCACTTTTCAAGCAGCATTACGTAATGTCGAAAGATCTCGAATTCGGAAGAACAGATGAATTAAGGGGAAGATCACCGAATTTAGAATGTTAATTTTAAGATCGCTAATTAGTTTTTAAAGCAGTTATCGTATTTTTATATAACAAAATACGATGGCTGCTCTAAGAAATGATTGGCGATCTCAAAATTAACTATTCTAAATTTGGTGTTCTCCCCCTAAATTCATCTGTTCTCCAAAGTTCGAGATCCTTCCATGTCACATAACGCTGCTTGAAAAGTGGAACTAAAACCCAAAACTAACCAATCACAGCTTGGATATACTTTATTCACGCACTTAGTATAAATAGCTACTAACTGCGTAGTCTCTCTCTTTCGCCTCTTCGCCTGCCTGCTGACAGCATGTCGCTCAGCCTCTACTAACTATTCGCCATTATTTAAAATGTAATTGCATAGCTAAATGCAATTGCATTATGGGCGCGTTTAGCACCCCTAGTCTTCGATCAGTTATAAAGATATGTGCCATGCCATAAATAAATGATGTCTTAACTATTAAGCTGGTCATGTTTCTTCTAAAATTCCATCGGATCATTCCACTATGATGCTATTTCCGATCATACAGCATTTCCGGCCATGACTAGAACGTGATTGTTTTTATCTCCTGCTAAAAGTAAAATCACCATATATACATACTAAACACACACTTTTGGAGTGGCCGATTGCAACGAAATGGAAGGTGCACAACTAGATGCTATCGCAGTCCCACATACAAAATTTCCACTCGTTTACGCTAGACACATACGATAGACGTCACGAAACAGTCTCTTCTGAATCAATTTTAAATACATTTTACAATCCGTTTTGGAAAATACAGTCCTCTATTGTGTCCGTACATACATCGTTCAAATGTATTCGAGAGCGGTCAAAATATTATATTTTCGTTGAACTATGATACTCGAAATTTTTTGCCATTACAATACTTCCTTTACTTCATACAAGGAATTAAAATGGAAGTAATAACCGCAGCGCCATCTAGACAAAGAAAGAGTATTTCATAATTATAAAGAAATTACCAGCTTTTTTTCCCTACTTCCCTTTTTAATGTTTATTTATCTTATTTAAATTTGATATCGAAGTGCTTGTCTTCAGGACTTAAAAAGGGAAAAATACGTGCTATAAATTCTAAATATTTCCGAAACACCAACTTTGCTTCCTAGTGTCTGAAAGTAAATTAAAAACTTCGCATTTAGAAAATTACGCCCACCTTCTAAGAAAATGGAAAAACATCTCAACTTGCTTAGCGACTCAACATTGACGATTTGGTCATACTGTGGAAGGCAAAAACTCTGAATTTGTGCAAACAGGAAGAATTCTGAAAAATTCGTTAACAGAACTAATTCCGAAGGAATTCGAAGTTCTATGAAGAATGAAGGGATTATTTATTATATAGATCACTTATATACTACTATGCCAGGTACATTTTAATTTGAAAAATAGTTTTCAGATTCAAAATACAAGACAAATAATTAATTTTTTACTGTTTGTACAAAAGAAGAATGAAATTAATGATAACTGAAACCTCATCCACATTGGAAAAAAAGTTTCCTCGTCCATTCAGAAGGGATAAAAAAAAGTTCCTTTCTGCTGCATAAAGAAAAGAAGTTCTGAAAACAGCTGTTGGAAGTGACACAGTTTTCAAAAGACCGTCGCGCGATCTTTTTGGTTCGGTCTCCGGTCTGTTGTGAATAGTTAGTCCTCCATATTAGGTCATGTTTTTGCAGATGCTAATTACCTACCTTCAAATAGGTAGAAAGTTGATAACTTATGAAAGTACTGTCACTTGGTCATTGCAGTTATTACATAGTTGCTAGGTTACCACATGTCCTTCGCTCTGTGTGTCATTGCAAAGGCCTGAGTTGCATGTCTTTATAAAGAAGTTTGAGATTTGAATTTTAGTTTTTGGATCACTAATTACTTCGCTATTTCTGAAGATTTCTTTCAAGCTGCAACTTGAGTAGAGGCCATAAATTAGATTACTATATATATGGTTCTAGATTGAACCATGTAATCTAAACTAGATTACATATATACTATTTTGGTTCACTAATTAATTCGCTATTTCTGAAGATTTCTTTCAAGCTGCAACTTGACTAGAGGCCATAAATAAGATTACGATATATATGGTACGCTTGTAACTAATAGTCTCGCTAAGTCAGCATAAATCATTTGAGGAAAAAAAAAATTTTTTTTTAATCGTCCCACAGCTTACGCGGTTTGGAAAATATATACCTGTTTTCAATAACTCAGTTAATATTTGTCAAATATTCTTCTATCCCAAAATAAATGTCACATTTAACACTGAATTTTGTTTCGAAATAGCTATTTTATTAATTGGGAGGGAGGATTTGAAACTGAAAAAAATTTAATCGTAAATTACAGGTTTTGTTTACCATGATTAAATATTATATATTAGTAGAGTATTTTTTTCGAGTTTCTATAAAGTCTTCGGACGCAATTACGACGCCATGTTTAAGGTCCGCATTTTTCACTAAGACGTAGCAAAAATACTAAAATGATATTACAAATCCTATTGCTTATTTTTGGTTTACACTTGCACGATCTGACTTTTTCAAAACTAACCAACGACCTAATGGATATGATCTCTGAACAACGGCAACTCTATCGAAATATACGCCGTCGAAAAATAGCATAAAAAAGCTGAAAGCGTCTCAAAAAGGTTTACAAGGCGTATTTATTATTTTATATTTCTTGGAATAACTTTTATTTATGTCATCCGCATTAAATTATTTAGAATAAAAATTAATTTTCAAGGTACCGTAGTGTACTTTGTTAGGCTTATGATAGCCCCTTCCGCCATGAATGTGTACATTCTGCATATTTTCCATTTTCGATAAAAATTCAGGAATTATTTCGCGAAAGAAAATGTGTTTCATCTATCTAAAAATCCGACGATTTTTACTCGGATATAATTACATTTTTTACAACTTACCTGAAATTTAATCCATTCTAAAACTACAAGAATTATCCTCATGAGAAAAGTACTGCGATTGTATCAATTAAAATTATTACAACATATCTGAATTCAAAATTTAACCTGAAATTAGGCATTTGAAAGATATTTATGAAATGCATCTAGTCGGGAGGGGAAAGGGGAAATTACAAAGCGATAAATAAAACCTTTTAACAATAAAATGCTTCAGAAATCTTCATCAAATTTTGTAACTTCACTGCAAAGATAACAAACTCGCCCACTATTGTTAAGTGTCACTACTTTCAAACACATTTTTAAAAAGAGAAAAAAGCACGAAAATAAAATCTGCATAACCATCTGTTAAGAAGTTATATAGCACACGCTGCATTTATTACATAAACAGAAGTGGAGAAAGAAATTCTAAAATTTGACATATTTCGGACTTAAAGATCAAGCGTTTCAATTTCATTATTATGCAACTACATGTTAAGAACAGATGTGTAACTGCAACACGAAATTTAGTTCTTCTACCGCTTCACTCATTTTCTTAAGCGGTGTACATACATGGTCACAAAATGATTAACTGGTAATTTATAGCAAAGCATTCCATAGCTCTAAGAAGAATGGTTGGTTATCTTCTCCGGAGATTTTATAAGAAAAACTCATTCATATTTTCATTTCACATAAACCAAAGAACGAAAATTAAATAGTTAGCTTGAGCACAAACTTATCCGTACTCTCAAGTTTTAACCTTCCGCTTTAAGCGCAAAGTACACAGCCATGAATCCAGTTTCGAAATTTGGATAGAATTGCAAATATTCAGTTGTTACGCTTCAAAAATCTATTATTTATTATTTGGGAAATATAAGCTACAACGAAAAATAACACAACAAAGTAGATTAAAAAAATTGTATCGTGGGGATGATTTAAAAAAATACTGATGCTTGGACTCACAGCTGTAATTATTTTACAAACATCGATACCCACAATCTTTGATACCGAAGGGGGGGAGAGAAGCCAATTATTTCAAAAAAGTTGCTTATAAACGCGACATTTTCGTCTCCAGTGTTCTAATTCTCACAACACAGAAAGACGGAACATTTTTGCGACACACTATGAATTTTAATATGTAAGTCAAAAGGTCACGCCTAGTAGATTTATAATCATATATAAATCGGATATACGTATTATAACCTTATAAAGTCACTATTTCTCATAAATCTTTCAGCAGTGTCTGCTCGCTTTTCAAATTTAAAAGAGCCATTTTATCGCGTAATAGACTTAACGAACGTGAAGAGGGAAGACGAGAGTGAAATTGCCAGATTGGCTTAAGATGGCAAAAAGGCCAAACTCATTGGACGCAATAGATTGATTTCACTTGGCTTGACATTGTCAATATTTGCTGGGACAAGAAGAACTTTTCGCGCTAGACAAAACTGCTAGCAATCGCCTTTTTGATCATATGTTATGAAATGCCTAAGCATTACATGTTATTTCATTTCTAAAAGAAACACACATTGATTGCAAATTTATTCTTACAAAATTATTAAAAATGCTATTTGAAATACTGAAAGGTGAATTTAAAAACGCTAAAACCATTTTAATAGCATAAATGATTTAAACTATGACCAGTAACCGGTATTTAAAAAGATACTGGAATCTAAGGATCCCTTCGCAACTATTCTGTACTAAGTCAAAACTTTACGTTAAACAACGTGAGAGATAAAAAAGAATTTCCTTCTACAAATTACAAATTTATCTTTTCCAGCGAGTTCAAAAGCACTACAACTATTATATTCACGGATATTATTCAAAATGTCAATTATCTTTAGTGACAACTGAGAAGCAACAAATCAAGAAGAACCGAAACAACCACAAAAATAATGTCCAACGAAATCGATGCTATATAGTATATTTCAAATAACGAATCATCTTAACTACATTCTATCTCAACTCAGATAAGAACATTAGTTCACAAAGCTTCTGATATTAAATTCTATTATTGAATTCCACAGCAGTCCCTAGCACAAAGAAAGAAAAAAAACTCTTATAAAGTCAACCACAAGATAATGAAAATAGGATTTCCAGCACGAATGAGATCTTCAAAACATGAACGCTAATTCTTTCCTCAATCTGGATTCGGAATACTCCCAACAAACGCAGCTTCGCTATTTATGAAGGGTGGTATTTCCGGAAGTTTTATGACTTGGGGCGCCTTCCATGTCAAAACACAATCATTCATTTCCTAGAACAATGATTCGCTATTTAAAAAGAGTCGATGTTTTACTTAAAAGTTTTATTGCTTATGGTACTTTCATGACAAAACACGATCATTCACAGCTCAAACATTCCTTTAGGACAGATCAGAAATTCTCAAATTTTTCACTCGCGATCCCTTTAGATCAGACAGAATTTCTCACCTCAATTTTAAGTCGTAAAACCTAACGCATAAAAAAATTGAAACTAATGATATTTACAGGATTTACTGACAAAAATACTATTTAGAAGTAAATTATAGATAGATACTGAAAACTAACTTATTGAACAGGGGTGCACTTTCAATACACGAGCATTAAACGAAGTATACAATATAAAAATTCCAGCTGCTATATTACACATACAATAAATTAAAAAATAATTTCAAAAATCTAAAAGCTATCAGATTTTATGTTACGCCCAAACGAGCGTTTTTTACATTTACAGACACATACACGTTTCGACAGCTTTTGGGATAACGCCACACTGAGCTAAAAATATTTAAAAACAGCATATCTTTAGAATTTCCGATAAACAGTCTCGTGCGCTGGAGATAAAAATGTTCTATTCCCTACGGTGTTGCCACTGCTTCCTTCGAAATTGTTCAGTTTTTAATCAAAAATTCGTTAAAGTTTTACAAAATATGAAACAGTCAATAAAACAAATTAGGGCGGCAACAATTTGAAAAGTGATTCAGACATTTAAAGAGTATCAAAGCAAAAATGCCGTTTTGAGACTAATACCCCTTCTGGGCTAATATTAAATTTTAAAATGCGGTAGTTTTACACGCTCCAGAATTCAGTGATTTCAAATTTTCATACATTCCCTACGAAATATTTAGTCAAATTTAAAACTCCTTACCATTTGGGTCAGCAGTTTGCAGAAAGTGTTCAAAAGCCACCCTCTTACCGCCTGTATTGGCTTACGTTAGCATTTAGCAGCTAACTAAATGCTGACTCAAAGGTACAAATCATTTCTTGTCATACTTTCTTGAAATTTCGTCTAGCACCCCATGCTGGCAGTACCTGCCATAACGTATGGCGACCCATGCTTCCAGAATTTCAATATTAGATTTGTTGAAACAAGTGTTTCAAAGAGACAACACGATTACTATTTGCCCACCGTCAGTAAACTTTTGTACATTACTGTGAAAATGATTAGTCAACCTGCAGAAACAGTTAATAATTATATGTTTTACGTGCAGGTTTATAGATTTCTGTGACGAAAAGAAAAGCCTTAGGAACATTCTTTTCCTTTTTTTTTTTTTTTTTTATGAAATCGAAATTTCTGTCTTATATTTTCAATAGTAAATCTTTCTTTCGCAGGCAGACATGAAGAAGTAAATGTCATTTGAACCATCAGTGACAAATCCATAGCTCCAATAAAAGAAATGAATCGAGATAAGGTAAGCAATACTGGTTACCTAAGACAATTTTTGCCACATGATAACTTTTAGATACATTTATGAAATTTAAACTAGTTAAAATTATTACGGAACTCCTACAAATATTGTTAGAGACTGCTTCACATATTAAGTTTTAGAATGTGAATTCCTCAAGAAATGACTTTTACATCTGAAAAACACTAAACTTGAAGCACTTTTTTCAAACTATCATTTAAAGAATTGGAACACTGCACCCCCCCCAAAACGCAGGTTTCAAATTTTAAATTACGTCAAAAGGGGCATTTTTTTAAACATTTTGTGTGTTACCTTTATTTATTAAATATCATGTTCTTTACGCTTAAACCATAAAATTCAGTAAAAGAGCAATATCGCAAAATAATTTTAAATTGAGCATGTCTTTAGAATTTCCGGCACAGAATCTCACGCGCTGGAGATAAAAATGCTTTTTTCTGTACAAGGTTGCCATTGCTCTCTTTGAAATCTTTTGAGTTTGTTAATCAAAAATTCGTTAGTTTTAAAAATGAGAAATCGATAATAAAACAAATTCCAAATTTCAGATTTGGGCTTCCAGATGCCCATGTTTGCAGTCGGATTACGTCATTCAAAATTGGATGGCTCTAGGTACCGTCGTTTTATCACCTTTGTCGCAAAATGAAAACAATAGTCCTTCAGGGATAAAGCCCCTTTGGACTTTAAAAAAAAAAAAAAGAAAAAGAAATAAAGGTTTCAGATTTTAAATTACGTCTAAAGGAGCGTTTTTTAACGTTTTGTCTGTTACCTTTATTTATTAAAACACCAAACATTAAATTTGAAAACTGCATAGAATTTTACTCTGCAGAACAATTTTATCGAAAAAGAAAAAACAACAACGGAAAAAAAGTTCAGTTAAAAATGCATTACATATAAAAAGCATACAACGAAATAAGCAATATTCCTTAATACAAATATTAATTATCCTAATAAATAAATTAACCAACTTCCCTTTGCAAAATCTTAAGAACTCAAATGGGATAAACAGATTAAGAACTTAAACAGATTAAGAAATATCATGCAAAACGTTTTTATAATTAAAATTATATATAATTAAAACATTATATTACAATGAAATAAGCAATATCCCTTGATACAAATGTTAATTATCCTAATAAAGTAATTAAACAATTTACCGTTGCAAAAAGAAACAACTTTTTAATTTCTTAAACTTTTCAGTCTCTTAAAAACAATAACATAAGAAATACGATGAAAAATTGTTGCCAAACCGAAATTTTTAAAAGAATAAAACTATTCAAAATGATGCAATTTCATCAAAAATCTATCAACAACAATAAGAAAGGAAAATTGTTGCCAAAACTACATTTTAAAATATCTGAGGTGTGAGAAGTGTATTCGGAAGCTTCATTTAAAAAATTTTAAAAAAATACAAAATATTATTATTTTTCCAAAATTCCTTTTTAAAAGGAGTCGAAAGGATTAAAGTTCAACGTGTCCAAAAATCAAAGGAAAATAAACAGCACATTTTTTAAAATAAGTTTTTTTAAAAAACATTCCGCTGAAAAGGTGTTAAGCTCACCTTCCTAAATAAATTCGTATTTAATCGATTTATTGAAATACGAAATTTATGTTAAGTTAGTAAAATGGCTAAGTGTCTACGCTTCACGACGATGTAAAAATGAAATGTATAGAGTGAAATCTCGCTTTCCTGTAGCCCATTATGTCTCAAAATGACGCAATTTAGTCACAAAACATAAAATAAAAAAAATTCTAATTCGAAGTTCGAAAAAATCGCTTCGAGGTGCACTGGCTCTTGTGTAGATACACCTATGTACCAAATTTCGTGGCCCTGGGTCTATTAGCTTACTCGCAACACGAACGAAAGACAGACACACACACACACACACGCACGCACGCACGCACGCACGCACGCACACACACACACACACAGACGCACACACACACAGACTCTTTGTTTTATTATATGTAGAGAAGATCATGTTCTTCGCCCTTAAACCATAAAATTCAGTTCAATAGCAATATCGCAAAATAATTTTAAAATGAGCCTATCTTTAGAGTTTCTGATACATAGTTCTGCGCACTTTAGATAAAAACGGTCCCCCTCTCTGTAGAGTGGTGCCATTGCTCGCTTTTAAATTGTTTGCGTTTGTTCATCAAAAGTTCGTTAAGTTAAAGTTTTACAAAATATGAAATTAATAATAAAACAAATTCCAAATTGGGGCTTCCAGAGCGCATATTCGGGTGGAAACGTCCGTTATTCAAAATTGGATGGCTCTAGGTACCGTTTTTTTACCACATTTGGAGAAATATACATACATTTATTCAGATTCTTCATTATTTAATTTCTTTAAATATAATACAGGGCTGCAATATTTTGTGGCAACAGTTTAAAAAGTGATTCAGACTTTTAATATTTCCGACGCAAAATCGCAAACGAAAACAATATTCCTTCAGGGACAAAGTCCCTTTGGACTGGGGGGAAAAAAAAGCTTAAAAAGGATACTTTGGGGGTTACTACTAATTAAAAGTTATAATTTTACCTTCCCTATCCTTCATATTCATATTTATATATAAAAACATGCTGCTTTGGGAGGCTTCATATAATAGCGAAAAGGAAATCATACATATCAACAGAAATAAAAACTGTACTGCGGTTGTCATTGTGCTGTATGTAAACTGAAATTATGACTTAAGATCGGCAGCTACTTTGAGAATGAACGTTTTACGAAAGCTTTTAACAGCTATACCGGTAAAATTATAGTAGCGTACTTATCTGCATTTTTACAGTCATTCACGATGTTATCTCACTTACAGAGTATGCAAAGCACTTCTAAAATTGAAAATTTTACTCAGTTCATGCTCATTTCCAAATTTTCTCATCCGTAAAAAAATGACGAGACAACAGAAAAAAAGACAAGGCTTCTCACTGAGTTACCGTTAACTAATTGCCAAGTATTATAATCACTGAGTTGCAAAATTTCACTGTTTTATAATAACATGCTTAAAGACAAATGAGGGAAGAAAGGATTTGTATAATTCAAAACTTTTCGAATGATGCACCAAATGAATTAAATTGCGGAAACTTCGTCATCAAGAATGTTCGTTCTCCCACGGATGGAATTTCCGGCCGAAGGAGAAAACAAAACACGGCAACAAAATGGAAGAAAGCTAGATCAGCAAGGACGTAGGTGCAACAACCTTCGTCCAAGAAATCGGCAGCGAAGAAAACAAAAATTTGGCGACTCGTTGAAAAGAAGTGGTAAATACTTCCAAGAAATAAGGTAAGTAACATTGTGATAACTACGGTAAACTACAAAGAAGTTGAAATAAGAAATTTACCATATATGCAACATTTTCTTTACACAGGCCGGATTTAAAAATGCTTTTCTTACTCAAAAAGACACATGTAACTTAAATGTGCAATTTTGGTTAGGTACATAGCACACGAGGATTATCTTCCGAAAGAGAAGGATATTTTCTTGGAAGACTGTCTAAGGAAAACTGATACGTATTCACGCTGTACATGGGAAAAACCAACCATGCAGCCAGTCAATTCGCCTGGGTCAGAAACCAGAACGAACTATAAACGAACTTCAGAAGTTTTAACCGTCAGGCAATGGTAGGGCCAATCCAACATTTAAGAAATGTAATAAGATGATTTCTATATTATCCTTTAACTTCAACGTTTAAAAAAAAAGCGTATTTACTTAGATTTACCTCGATGGACCCTAGCACTTGCGACCAGCCTTTTATTTTGACCTACTTGCAAAAAAACTTTAAGAAATACAGAGTCTTATAGTGCTCTGTCGTTATACAAGGAGTGGCGAAGCAAAATTTAAAATGAGCATTGTAACATAAATAAACGACTTCTCGGGTTTTACGGAGAACTAATATACATACTTAGTGCATTCAGCCCTAAATGTCAAAACCCATTTTATGCATTTTAGTTAACAAATTATGCAAGTAAAAACAACAATAAAGCAGAAAATGCAAGACACAAAACGCATATAAGTACGATGTATCATATGAACAGATAAATAAGTCAACAACATGTTATGACCACATACTTTGTAAAATTATACAAAAAGGAAATCCAAAATCTTGACTATGTTTCAACATTTATCATTACTATTATTATTAATGAAGTTAAATTTTTAGAAATGAACAACTGTCTGGTTTGGATGGAATCCAAATAACTTGGACAACTGCCTGGTTTTGATTTCGAATTTCAAGACATTGTTAAGGTACTTGCTGCATCCAACGACTGTTAGCTTAAAAGTAATTCCTTCCCAAGCTATGCTAAATCGAAAAATACTGTACTTTACGTAAAGGTACTTTACGTACTGTACTTTACGTACTGTACTTTACGTACTTACGTAATAATTGATTACGGCACAGCCCGCGAAAGCACCTGGAGAAGTAGAAAGTAGTTACCATAGAGCCGTATTCCAGGCATAAGTATGTAAACCATAGATTAGAGGCCTTCGTAGCTCAATGGCTTTTATTAAGTACGTGACTGTTATGCACTCGTAATTTTCACTGAGTCTGAAGGGAGGGAGGGGGACTACAATCTGAAACCATATAGACTGCAGTTTACCCACTCAAAGAATTTACTAGTCAAATTTCAAAAAGTTAAAAAAAAAAAAAAAAAAAAAAAAAAAGGGGGGGAGGAACTGCCATGATTATATTCATCGCAAACTAAAGCCACCTAAACATTTGTGCATTTATATAACAAAGATGACTTAATTACCCTAACGTGGCAGTACATTTGCATTAAAAAAATTTTCAGCTTTAAGTTACACAAGTGGCAGCGCGATTAGACTGCTGAATGCAAATAGCTCATCCCCAGTTCAAACTCAGGCGAACGGGCTGGCTGCATGCTTTGTTTTTCCCATGTATAATGTGAATACAAGTCACTCCTCCTTAAAAAGTCCTTCACGGAGGCATCCCTGCTCTTAGGAGGATAGTCCTCGTGTGCTTTGCCATACTGAAATAACCTAACCGAATCTTACTAATCTTAATCCTTGCAATCCATATTAAAGCTCTAGTGAGAAAATATCCATAAAACTATTAAAAGCACAGACACAAGCTTTTAATTCAAAATGACCGATGATTATTCTTATAATATTCCCACGCGCGCACACACATACATTAAATAAATAAATAAATAAATAAAATGGTAAATTACCTACGTACAGAATTACAATGAAACGCTCGAACACTATCTGCCTAAGAGGAATGATTGCCTTGGTAAAGGATGCCTTTGGTAAAGGAGTCCAGAATACATTTAGAATATTTCGGTACTTTAGCCATCGGCCACTGGTGGGCAAAATGTCAAGTGGATAGACGAAAATGTCGAGATTATGTAAAACTGAAGAAAAATGTCCTAAAGCGCTTTCTCGCCTTTTAGACTGTAGATTTCGACCGAAAACAAAAAATAAACGCGACTCGTAAAGTGAAGTATGAATTACAAAGCTTCAGACAAGCTGTTAAATGTAGATATAAGCTGTGTTTGATGGTTTGGCATGCAGTTGCTAAAAGAGATCTACAACAGTCGTAAAATATACGGAGAAAGCGTAAAACAGGTAATTTCATAACATCACTGTCTCCTCTGTCAGCATATATCACTGCAGTTATAAATATTAAGGAAGAGATCAGACACGGTCTTTCTCTTTCCTCTTCATAGCAAGGTTAAAAAACATGTATGAACAACAGAGCCTTGGTAAATCAAGCAAGGATGTTATTCGTTTCTTTGCAATCATCCATTCTGCGACATCCACACTAGAATTTGATTTTCCGTATCACGAAATCACATGGATTGCACTCTGGATTATTATTTTATTTTGATAGCTGTTACTTTTTTTTTAAATAGACCATTAAATAAATGTATTAGTTTTATAAATTAATAATTAAATAATTAAAAATAATCGAATAAGACTGAGATATCTGGTTTAAAATGGATTTCAAATTATCACAAAACACCACAAATTCTCATATTGAATTGTGGATCGCTATTGAGGATCCCAGAAATTCTCCTCGGAAATTTAAACTGTTTAAAGAATACTTAAATAGTCATAAACTGTAATTATAAAAATGATCAACTGAGATAATTAATTATTTAATTTATTCTTACACTACTTATACTATTAATACTTCAATGTTACTTACTATTTTCCCATGAATTTAAGATATCATTATTTTTCGTACTTTGCATTTTATATGAAAAATGCTACTTTGGTAAAACTGTATATTACGGGCCTGTTTGGCGCATTTTCGAAAAGTCGCCAAATCGGTTATTTTCGCTCGTTTTAGAAAATCACTAACTCATCATATCGCCATATTAGATGGTTGCGAATTTGAATGAATCCTGTAAACATGCAAAAATATCTAAACAACCTGTAAACATGCAAAAATATCTAAAACAGAAGTTCAAGAAAAACAACGATAAAGTATTTGAAAGTTAATAACTATGTATTTCATGGTATCAACAATATTAAAATTTTTCATAATATATGTATACCATTTTTAAGACAATAGCAAAATGGAGTAAAACGTTTTAGCACGAAATTTAAGAAATTGTAAGAAGCAGTAAATGAGCAATAAATGATTGGAAAGCATTGATTCATTTTTAATTTAAAACAGTTTAAAATGCAAATGCAGAAGAAATAAAAGATAAAAATGCAGAAGAAATAAAAGATAAAATTCAAAATTTCGATCTACTGAAATATGAGCAATATTACAGAAAAAAAATGGTTTAAACAATTTTAACCACGTTATTTATATTTTTACAATAAATTTTTATTTATAATAAATAGTAGAAACTCGCATTTGTTTATATCCACACTAAAATGTAACAATACAATGGAGATTAAATTCAAAATGGCACGCTCATTCAAACACTGACTCTACAGCTCATTTCAACCATGCGCTTAACCACATATAATAGCCTCCATTCACACAAATGGGTCGCATCTTTCGGGTAATTTCATACTATTTTTACACTTAGGGCATTCGTACATATTGTAATCAAATTATAATTCATGCACCATTCTATCAAAGATTATATTGATTATATTAGATTCTTTGATTCTATCACACATCTTTCGCCCTTATCTTGCTACCGAATCAAATAAGTAAAATCCACACGTTCTACTCTTTCGACGTCAGCCATTTTCTCACACAATTTACTAGAAGCACAAAAAATTCAAAAAAACCCGCTTAAATACTATAAACTGTAATCTTAAATCCTAAAAATTTTAATGACGCCAAGACGTTACCAGATCTGGCGCAATTTCGCTTCATTTGGCGACTGGCCCGTAATCTGCAGTCTAGCCGCTACCTTTTTTTTTTTACATATCAATATTTACTTACTTTTATTTTTTTATATATCGATATTTACTATTGATTTCAAGGACAGGACACATGTTCCTTTTAATCAGGAGGAAAAAATTTTTTGCAATATTTCGGAGACGTGATTACCACTTTCCATAGAAAGCTATGGGCGGAGCAAAGAGAAATCAAACGTAGCGCCACCTGTCGAGGAAAATAGTAATGAAATATAAAATTTAAGATATTAACCTTTTGATAGCAGCAGGAAGAAATGGAATAATATTAATGTTATTGACTAAAGAAGATAATTTTTTGTGAATGTGGAGACTCTTAAAGAAAATTCAACTCATTAACTGAAGAAGGTGCCGCCCAGAGGGTATAGTTCTTAGGGAAGCCTGATTGCGATACCGAAGGGCCCGTGTTCGAATCCCGGAGAAGGCATGGATGTAAAATTGTTTGTCCCTTTATAGGAGGTAGCGTTGGCCGCATATTAGGTGCCTCCACAATAAAATGGCCACCACTTCTGGCCTTTTAGTGGCCAATGCCGTTATAGGCAAGTGCCCGCCATTGGGAGTAAAAAACTGAAGAAAGTTTATGGACAATTTTCGCAGACCTGAAAAACTGAGATTAAGTACCCAACTGTGATTAGTTGCAAAAGATTTGTTTATTTTCCCTTTAGGAACATGTATGAAAATCTTCCAAGGAAATCAAATTTACAATCTTTAGTTTATAAAGCTTCTTCAGTTGGAAAATCGAATATATTTGACTCCTTTTACATTCACAAAAATTTTTACCTTCTTTAATTAATGACATTAATTGCAATCCAGTACTTCCTAATGCTTTCAGAATTATAGTATCTTAATTTTTTATAGTTCACTACTATATTTCTTCGATAGATGGCGCCACGTTCTTTTTCGCTCTGTTCTGCCCTCTAGTTGTCGCTTCGCCCACTTTTTCAAAATTTTTTGTGTTCATGAAGAACACTGATCGTCTCTTACTCGAAATAGTTTTATTCAGAACCTACGTCAAACTAAAATTCTTCTTTTTCCTTAATTGTTTATTTCTTAATTGAATATGGCAAAGATCTCGAAAGCTATTAGATTAAAAGAATTCTTCGTAGCTGGCCTATATTCACCTTGAAAACAACGAAAATATTATCGAAGCTAGCCTATTCGAACGCTGATCGAACAGTCAGTTATATATGAAATCTTATATATGAAATTTTCGGAGATTTCAAAAATAATAACTAACACCACAAATTTCGAATCTTTATCTGTTTTCTACCTTTTATTCCCATTGAAATATTTCAACATTTGATGGAATACCTTTCCAAAATTTAAAAACTAACAGATCAACAACCATTATATTAAGATTATCAATATCTACTACACATCAACAGCCATTACATTAAAAAAGAAAATGGATGCATGTTGCACTGCACTAAAACACTATCTTGCATATACAAATATTCAAATCTGATCATATGCAACGACGTATCGTTATCAAAATATGATTAATTTGTAAATGCATATATGAATTTGAAACTATACAATAGCAAGTTTATTGAATTACATTTTACTGTATCATATATAAAACACTTCATTTTGAAAACGTCAGCATTTATCCTTAAATGCAAAATGTCAAGACAGCCACCACACTACAAATTTTCCCTTTTTTATTATTCAATTTCATTGCTTACAAATTACTATCAAACGTATCTTTATCTGCATTTCAAACAACCAAAAGCTTCTACACATTCGCTATGTCCGGCACTTAAAGGCCGTTCAGCAAACCGATCATATGCCTTTTTTACGGCACCTCGTCAAAATAGCCCAAGACTGCCCTTTATCTAAAACAGCACGACAAAAACAGTTCAAATTCTGAATATTTATTAACAAAAAATAGTTTAAAAATATGTATACGATATATTAATATATCAATAACAAAAAATTGCAATTCAAGATTAAGCGAAAGTTTTGTTTCTTAACAAAACATAGACCAATGTGATACAACACGTTTTCATTAATCCCTCTATTGTGAATTAGCTGAAAAAATAAAATAGCTCCGGTGCAACTTTAAACGTGCCATCAGAAACCAATGGTGATGTTATTTCAATATTCTCAAATTTTCTTCAGCGCTAAACATTAGTATTAGATATGAATCGTTTTCTCCAGAATCCTACAGTATAAAATTGTTGTTCCTTGTAGAATATTGGCTCATTTTTTCTTCATATATGTTAAATAGTTTTCTGGCAATATAATATGAAAGGTGAACGAGCGCTTCCAAAAATATTTCATTGGTGTAGATTTCATATATTTGCCTAAGCTTCTCCACGATGCCCTGCGCTCTACGTTTCATTTCACTGTCTGATTTTTAGTTAGATTTGGTGAATGACTATGTTTGGTCACTACCCAGAAGTCAGCATCCAGTGTTCTTAGATGTCCTTTACGGGTCGGTACCACACAACTCTATGATGTACTTCCATCTGTATTTTCTCTTGCCTTCCGGTATCGATGGCTATCTTTCAGCAGTAGATCCTTTCCATTTTGAGACGCGATTTTCTCCATTTTATTTTTCAGCTTTCCGCCAATTAACAATAAAATCTGAATGAATTAAAAATAAGTCTCACTCGTACTATAATCCATAGCAGCATAACAATTTTAATTAATTTATGATACCTAACCGTCTTGGCTTACTACCTGTAATAGTATTAATTTCCTTTTTTACAATACTTGATATTAATTTATTGTTGTGTAGAAGCTGTAAATATTCTCATGTGTTATTAAAAAATAATTGCTCACTCTTGAAACCCTTTTTGTCGGGTTAATTTTGGTCTCACGCTGTTCCATCGGAGCTCTTTTGTAGGGGCCCTTGTGGGTCGGGCTATTTTGACGAGTCGCTCTTTTATATTCGACACCAAAAAAAAAAAAAAAAAAAAAAAAAAAAAAAAAAACATTACAGCCATTTTCTGCTGAGGATAACATTGCATTTTGCTTCTTACTCAAAGCGGCCACTATTTCTCAGAGCATAATTAAATAACCATGCCCCCGACTGTCATATTCATCTGACGATCTTTACAAGATGAGTAAAATTATACGGAGTCGCTGATAGTGGTCTTATGGAAATTTTGCTGTTGGTCATAATCTAACACTATATAATTTTGCTAAATTACAGATATCTTTTATACGATAATAGTTCGCAAGTAGCTATTTATCGTAGCATATTTTAAACTGACCTTAAAAATTACATTTTGAGCCAAACAAGCTGATAAATATTTTAAATTTTGGTGGAAAGCCATTAAAAATGTCTTTCGATTTCATAAAAAGTACTCGAAAGGCTCAAGTCCAAAATATACAGTAGAAGAAAAACAAAACGTAAACTTTTGAAAGAAATACAGAGCCCAAATATTGCCATCCAGCGAAATAAAACGGGAGCAGGAAGCAACCACGTAAAAAAACCGCTGACGTATGTACATATCAATTAATAAAGCTGCCAACGAACTCGAAGTTCTCTTCAGATTAAAAGACGTGTTAGAGAAAACTCTAAGATTATCAGAGAGAAGCCAGTTGGCAAATGGCCAATACAGAAATATACGAAGAACGATTGGAAGATTGAGTTGGAGGCCCAAGATCTGCTAAGCAACCGTTCCGGAAACCTTCAGCGAATGCAACACATGATTGCTAACTTCCCAGTCACTCGAAAGGGGCAAAAACGAGAAAAACACGAGCTAAGCAGCTGTTGCTTCGAAAGAATGACAGATGTGCTACCCACCACATAGGATTCTTACTGAACTTTCGCACTTACTGAACTTCCGTCAAACTAAGTGAACAATACCAAACACAGAATTTTAATTTACATTTCAGTGCTTATTTAGTATATAAATTACTATATAAGGTATCACACCATTGTATAAAGTTACTAACTAGAAACATCTTTAATTGCATGCATATATTAGTTCGAAATATAAAAATATCCTGAAAACATTAGCTACCTTACATGAACAGCTTAAAAATAAATCAAAATACAGTGAACTGACTCTAAGACCACTCAAGGTTCTAAATGATTTTGATCTTCGAAGGGAAATGACAATCACTTATATAATTACCAATTTCAGCATGGATGCTCATGTTCTTTCAACATTGAGTCACAATGAATCACAATTCAGCAAACTAACGGAGCAGCGTCACGGGTATTGCTCCTCTGATACTGAATACAACTGTTAAGATCACTCACTCCATAGACATTCTGTCGCTTGAATGTTATCACCACATCAGGATCAACAAAATTCGTTTGATGATTTACCGTCAGGTGGTTTACATCATATGACCCATAATCAAAGGCAAATACGTCACTTATTTTTATAGAAATGACCCGGTACGTCAACTGTTGTGAGAATACCAAAACATCTAATGGGCCAGATGCTTGTTAGGAATTCATCACGAATAGCCGGGCTACAAGAGACGATCAGCACCCACAAGAAAAATGATAGGAAAATTCAAAAATCTATACCTTCTCCGAGCTTCAAACCTAAGCCCAATAACATAGCAACCATATCTGCTAACCATTATACTAAGCACGGCGGCAGATTCATCCTGTTCCAGGCTGTTGGTGTCTATTAAATATACTGAACTAGAAATGTGGTATCTCGAAGTTTAGGTGAAAAAAATTAGTTCGTGCTTATTCTGAAATATTGTGAACGAAAAGCAGTTTAAAACACGAAAAATTTCATACGTAAGGGATGAAGAAGACGGCATTACACAATTTATTCATAAATTTCATAAACATTCAGTACTTGTCAAAATATGTAAGTTACAAAAGTTGCCTACTCGATTTTCTCTTTTAGTAAATAACTATTCTAAATTAGTTTGAATTTCATAAAAGTATTTTTTTCCTCCTTCCCGCATGCCTTTGTGTTGCAATTGGAAGAAGACTCGACGCGCATTCGAAGGTCCAGGGTTCGAGACCCGGCCGAGAGCACTGCACATTTTTCACATCTTTTGCATCAAAAAATTCTGATGATTCTACAATGTTATGACGCATTTCATTCATGATGATTTCCTGTTTATAAAACTATGATGAAAAATTATTAAATTCTCCAATATTTTTTCCTACCCTTTTGAAAACATTTCAAGAATTGCGATTACGGAAAACAATGTTAAAATGCAAATGAAAACCCACTATTAATAAACTTCTGTGAGAAATTTCAGAATGCTGACTAAATAAAACACAAAATTAAAATTAATAAATCTCAGAACAGCACATTCTGTGACTTTTTTTTTTTTAAATTTTCTATTCTTTATATTCCAGGTGTTGGTTGACAGCATTACAAGTCTTCGTAATCATCTTTCTAGTAATTTACAAAATCTTTTTTAATGCGTTATTGAGGGATTACAAGTTTTATAATTAGATTTCCATTAAATTATAAAACCGAAATATCAGTAGTTGTATCACAGTCACAAGAAATCCTTTCTATCCATGATAGTCGCTTGTATTTTTCCAAATTTTTGGAACCCTATTTCGCAGAATTACCATTTTAGAATTTCGCTGCATCATAAGCTTCGGGAAAAAGTGCAACATTTTTAAACTGTTGCAATACCATGTGAATTCCGCGAACAAGTGAATGACGAAATCATGTATATATGCTTAATGAAAACATCCAAGAAAAATGCCATTAATTAATAGATATGATAACTCACGGTGTATCTAGAAGACCCTAATAACAACCGATGGAGTTTCATCCATCGGATGCCTGGCTACACCGATATCGATCACGAATCGATTAACTAGAATCGATTCACCTCTCTGTCTTATTCGTGGTCAAAGGGATACGGATTCCTATCAATGAAAGATTTTTGATACGAAAGGTTTCACGAGAATACACCTGAAAGGACAATCACGAATTTCGTAATGGAATCTAGCACACTGAAAAGCTCAAGCGGGGGCGTAATGATAAAAGATGTCAGACAGCTGGACAATGAAGATTATACGACTACACATAAGAATCCCATGGAACTGTGACATGGTCACTCGCCGGACTCGCTTATTTCTCTCTTTTATGATGTCACACCTGAAGCTTTGATTGGAGGAAATCGATTACTGGACTTAAAATAAAAAATTACTCAGTTACGAAACACCGGGAAAATATTTTTAATTGACATTGTGTGAGCCAGACACTGCATGAAATATCGGAATGCCTTTGTTCAACTTCCCCTTCAAAATATAATGAAGGATATTTTTTTTTTCTTTTTCCCACCACTAAAAGAGTTGAATTAATTAAAAATTAATAAACAGACAGATTAATTTTAAAAAATCTGATGTGTACACCACATGACTTCCTTGTACGGAATATTAAATTATACGCATTTTGCATTTAATTTAAACTTATTGGATTGAATTAAATCTACTTCGTCAATAGCTCATAAACCACAACAGAATAAATGCACTCTTTGAAATTCACTATATTTGTTTACCACAGCGCTAGGTTCACTTAACAGCGTTACATCTCACTCATTTTATAACTCAGAATGCACAAAAATTATGTATATCATCTGATGAATTATTTAATCGTTGCCACATGTTCTATTCAAGTAGTATTATAAATCTAAAACGATGTATAAAAAAATTCAAACACACAAACAAAAGAAAAAAAAAAGAAACAGTTTTACTTAGACGACTCAGTATTTCTCATTTAATTAATTCAGTTCTCACTTCGCGATAAGGCAAAAATACCTAAAACTCAAAATATCTATTTAAAAATTACGAAGTGAATCTTAAACACTTATTTTCTCGGATAAATTCCACAATGGACTGAGCATGATTTTATTCGCAATAATAAAAGGCGGCGTTATCTTTGTTGTTGTAAAGTTTAGTTTCTCTAGTTTGATAATAAATCCACTATTCTGTTAAGTTTCAAATGTAAACAAATATGGCTGCTATGCCCCCCCAAAAATTAGGCTTAGCCGCACTTAAACAACTTTTAAATTGTTGATAATTCTACAACTATAACGTACAGGTTAACTAAAGGCATAAAAACCTTAACCAGATGATACGAACAACATACTTCAGTAAAGCAAAAAATGCACAATTTACAAACATATAAAAATAAAGAAACTGAGCTCAATGAGCCGAGTAACATACTTTTGGTGGGACCGATTGCAACCAAACTAGGAGGTGCATGTCTACATGTTATAGCAGTCCTATATACAAAATTTCAACGTTCTGAGGCTACTCGTTTTTGAGTTATGCGAGATACATACATACGTGCGTACGCACAGATGCTAGGAAAAAACTCTTTGGATATCATTTTAAATCAGTTTCATAATTTTTTTGGGGAAAAAGAGTCCTTTATTATGCCCTTATGTACAGATGTCACCAAAAACATCGTTAAATTCGTTAAATGCATTCGATAGCGATCAAAATGGATATTTTTGTTGAAATATGATACCCGAAATTTTTCGCGATTACAATACTTCCTTTTACTTCGTACAAGGAAGTAAAAATCAGCTCATTCAAAACTGAACAATGTTTACTACGAATCAATGCAGTAGCAGAATATGTTTTCTGATAATAAATAATGCATAGGCACATGAGATAACTCAATAAACGTCGGCATTCTATAATTTACGAGGGATTAAGAATTTACTTAATTTGAAGGAAAAAAATTTGTACTCATAGAGAAAAACTAAAAAATCCAAATCAGCCAGCTTCTTCGCCGGTAATCGAAACCGAAGTGAGAAGGAATGTTAAGGAATGTTTCATTGGAAGAGTATAAATATTCGATAAAAATTTTTAGAATGCTTTAATTTTTCTATACCTGATTGTTTTGCTATTTTGCATAGTGGAATGATGATGATGAAATAACAAATTTTAGGTCTTTATAATAATTACAGTTTCGATGTAATTAACTTCAGAAAAATTTGGTCCTTTTTAACCATAAAAAAAAAAAAAAAATCTGAAAGGTTTCAGATTTTAATTACGTCCAAAGGGACGTTTATTTAACATTTTGTGTGTTACCTTTATTTATTAAATACCCTGTTCTCCGCAGTTAAACCATAAAATTCAGTTCAACAGCAATATCGCAAAATAATTTTAAATTGAGCATATCTTTAGAAATTTCGGCACACACTCTCACGCGCTGGAGATAAAAATGTTTTTCTGTGCAACGTTGGTATTGCTGGCTTTGAAATCTTCAGTTGCCCAAGCTTCACTCCACATTAAATCTGATAATCAGTATTCTACTGCATTTTATTTTCAATTATATGATAACGGTAGTCAAGTATTTGAGTAAATGCTGAACGAAAGTAATGCCGTATTTGAGAAATGGCCTTTTTGCATCACGATGAGTCCAAAATTGAATTCATAATAAGAAGTATTTAGAAATATACGAATTTATGTAGCAAAAGGCCATTCATATAAAAATAGTTTTATGTTTTCAATTCGTGTTTCTTATTACTTATACATCACTTTTTCAATTGGTGGTCAAAATCTGAACAACTACTTTTTGATTATTATTATTATTATTTACTGCAGATTAACCACCCTGTACCTGAATACTGATTTACAACGAAATCTGATATTAGTTTCCTTACTAAAAACTATTAATATATATATATATATATATATATTTAAAGTATTTAAAGGCAGACATAGAATTTCAAACTAAGTAGCGAACCGAAAAAGAGGTTTAAATCTGTACAGCGTTGTTTTTTTTTTTTTTTTTT
>KK112148.1:142316-169524 GCA_000611955.2 Stegodyphus mimosarum
TAACAAAATTTCTATTCGTAAAAAACAAATTAAAGTAAAAAATTCATTATAGAAATAGGTTTAAAAGAAATTATGATATATATTATTAACAAGTAAGAATGCCAAAAGCCATAGTACATCCTAAATCCTCTGAAATCCTATTCGAAGAAGCACGTTATATATATATATATAATTATACACATATTTACATTATATATACAAGTAATTCATATAATTCATGCTAATGGAGATTCTAATGCTCATCTATATATATATAAAAACACTTTAAATTTCTTTATATCAATCAAAAGATGGCTCAACAAAACATTTTAATTTGCTAAAAAATGCTCAACAGTACGGCATATATGCAGTTCTTAAAATAAAAGAGGAGGAGAAGTCTGAATGCAGCAAAATTTTTAAAATCACTAATAATGTGAGTACATCAAACTCTGCTAGAAAAAAAAAAAGAAACATTTTTCAAGAAATGCGAATGTATACCGAACACAGCACACAAACAGAACAAGAAGCTTCTTTAAAAACAAAGTATACTATTAAAGAAAGAATATAAAATTTAAAAATAATAAAATAATGAAGATGCAGATGAAACTAGTGTAAATCATTAAATGCACGGTGAAAATATCAATCCTATCATTCTCTTTTTACTTTAAAAAAATCGAGCATTCTCTAGCATTTAGATTTCCATCTCTCAAATTCAAACCATAATTTAATAATAATTTAGTTGCCAATCTACTTTCGCGATAAGAATTGCTAAATGTTAAATCGAGATGTCAAACGGAGACATTTAAATACGGTAAATCATGTTTACAAACATTCCAGTTGAAGCTTGACGTTTCCACACCAGTACTGCTACTTAATAATTTACTTTAAAACAATGAAAACCAATCAGATTATCAGAGAATAAAATGAAAATTAATATAAAAAGAAACATTACTTACTCAGACTTTTGGAATTTTTTAAAAAGTTCGTTTTTCGGCGAGGGTGTCCCAATGTAGAAAACCAGTTACCCAATTTATGGTTACCAAAATTACTAAAAGTACTACTTTTATGCAAACCCATAACCTTGATATCCATCGTTCACAGCACTATTTTAATCTGCTCATAAAACACAAGTCCGGATGCTGAGATTTGTTTATTTCCGTATATCACGGATCAGATTTCTGTCATCGCTATGCGGCCAACGGAGAAGAGAATAGTAGTAGTGCATGGTGATCCAGGCACGATTAGGCCTAGCGGTTCTTCACGAAGGGGAGTCCATTTAACACCACAGCGTGAGCAAGACTGAGATTACTGCTACGAGAAGACGACATTGTTAAGTGCTTCTCAAAGAAGATGACAGTCTAGACTACAGTACTATGAAGAAACATTTGTTCTAGAATTCACTATAAAAGAGTGGGAAAACTACATATTGCTACAGTTTAACACCGAAACGGCACCGTATGATTCAGTCAAAATTTTTTGAAGTAGAAATATCAGAGGAAACAGTAAATGTTCAATTTACATCAAAGAATGTGAAAATCCACATCAAACATTATATTACATCCTGGAGAGGACGATGCTAAGACAACACATGCCGTACAGTGAGATCTCAGCGCCGACTATTCGCTCACAGCAATGAAACGGAATAACAACAGCGTGTGTGACACATCGCAGGGTTGCCATAATTATAGAAGTACCTAGCCGCCGCCATTCACAAATATGGAGCCAAAGAATGAGTATTGATCAGATTTGCTGCCGTCGTTCAAACAAACCCGCCTCTCCGCTTTTGTAATTTTTGTTGTGAATTAAAAGAAGTCGATTTAACAAACTAGCACTATATTCGAACGGCTTTTTTCGAGACTAGAACGTCTAGAATTTTCTGCCTTAACTTTTTAAATAAAATATTGGTCTTTAAAAATAAGTTTTCAAACAATTTAACGAGAATGCAATTTGAATGCATTAAATAAAAAATGCTAAGAATATGTCAAGGTTTCAAACAATTTAATGCGAATGTAAATTTTGAATGCATTAAACAAAAAAATGCTAAGAATATGTATTATGAATGTATAAATTATTTAAATAATTAGGATAGTTAAAACCTTATAATTTGTATTTTCCAAAATTATATTTCTTCATTTGCTATTTCTTTAACGCTTTTTCTCTGAAAAGGGCTTCTCCGTCACAAAGCCTTTTTCTCTTTGAAGGGGTGATAGGAATATGTAAGATAAAAAAAAAATATGTAAAAGATAAATTATAAGTAATATAAGCAATATCTCCCTAATGTTTAGTTTTGATTTAGGCATTTCCCTTCTCTATTCTAAAAATAGTAATTTCTATTCTAAAAATAGCATTCTCTATTCTAAAGTAGTCTTCTCCATTCTAAAAAATAGTAATGACCTTTTATGAAGCGCGTCATTTCAAGACTAATCCATGAAATACGACTCTTACATAACGCTGATGATGAAAATGGAACAATAAACACAAACAGACGAAAATAGTTTTACAGTATTATTACTTATCCAATCAAATCCACTAAAACCAAAACTCACTTATTTTGAATAAAGATTTCATTCTGATTATAAGGTACTCTTTCTGCACCTCGGCCTAGATAAACTGCTGCTTGTCCTTCTTCCGCAAAACAATATAAGAAATATAACTACTATTCTGAAACAGGCACGATTAACGTGGCAAGTATTTATGGTTTCAAATCTTAATTGAAATAAAAGGGAATAAAAATTAGGCAAAACAGCAACTCATTTAAGCGTAGATTTTGCATAAAACTCTTATCGATTTCGAAGGCGTAAAGTTTTAAAAATCAAAAGAATTGAATTTCGACCCTATGCTATGTCAGCAGGCAAAATTTGTTGGACGGCGATTGTTTTGCACCCTGGTGAGTAATGCATGGTGTTAAGATACATCTTAAATTTTATAATGGAGCAAGCGTTCATAAAATTATCAACTGGGACAGGTTATACCAATTCAATGCATTACAAATACACAAATATTATGCATTATTAAAAAATAAAGGCAAATTATTTAGAAATACTTGTATTGCTTACTTAATTACACTATGTGCTGTTTTTATTTGAACGATTAAGAAATTAAAAGGCCTCAAATGAAAAAAACGGTTTTGCCAAGACGCGCAAAAAAATTAAACGTAAGGCCTTGTAACTGTTGGAGTGGAAACACTTGTCAGCGGGGTGGATAAGTTAATACTGATAGCATGTTCTGACAGTGTACTGTCACATAACGAGCGTTACTATTTATAGTGTAACGTATCGTTTCAAGCCCCAAGCACTGGAAGAGTTTCCGCTACAGATGTTTCTAATTTTCTGAGATTACTCTATGAGAAATAGCTACAGACACAGGCGAGACACCAGAATTTCAACACGTATAGTCTCCGCCGCACTAACTGCACAATTCCACACTAATTTTGACGGAAAATACCACGAGGGGACGAATCCGAGGGTCTCTGATCCCTCTTCTCCTACTACTCGAAAGGACCTTCGGCTTGCCAACATTTTAAGTGCCGCCGTTCCGCACAGACACTGTACCCTTAAAACAACTATGCCTTCTCCGCGATTCGAATCCTGGACAAGAATATGGCAATCAGTATACCGATCAAGTAGCAGCAGTAACTACACACTTTTCTAAACAGCAACAGATGCTAAACATCTGACCAAGCTCCTCCCCCTCCAAAAACGGTACATACGTGACGGAATATCTTAAACTTATCTGATCTGAAGATTATAGGGCATGGATTACTACTATATTTTATTTATATATCTATTACTGAGCTGGATTGGCAACTATAAAATACTAGCTGATAATGATTCAGTTAAAAAAAAAAGCTCACGTTTGGATATAATACGATGCAGAAGTACTGGACTGTATGCGGTTACTTAGTATGGCTTTGCGACATTTTGTTTTGACAAGAGGCGATTTTGTCGCTCTCGTAGTAAAAATAATTATACCTGATTTCATGAGTTAATAAAATAAATATTAATCATGACCCACTGATAATTTTTATGAACATTTACATACTTACTATAATCAATGAAAAAAAAAGTTCCTAACACTATATATTGTTGGGTCAGGAATATGACAGATAAAATAATCACATAATTTGCCTATAAAACAATCAACGAGAGGTGGATGGTTACAGAAAAGTACAATATCGAACGTTCAGACTATCTTTGTAAAAAGCGTAAGAGAACTGGTTTGCGCTTATGTTACGCATGTGGAAAAGTTCCCAGACAGTCATCAGACCCCGCCTAGAGTGGAATCCGGATGAAATAAGACCATTCCGTGGTTTCAAACGCTCCGGTCAGAGGTGACTCAACGATACGCGGAAGAAAATGAACGTACTTAAATTTTTGATATATAAACGTTTGAAATTCTAATTTAACAGCAAATCATACTAGTATTTAAGACACTAAAATGACAACGGCTTTTACAGTATGAAATACTTTTTTACTATTTCCTTCTTGTCAACTGATATTTCTCTCTTAAATCTCCAAGATTTAATTTTGCTTTTTTCTGTACTGTGTGTGAAATGCTATACAGTCAACTGCCTATTAGCCCGAAGAAGAATCTGAGTTTGTTTACAGCGGAATCAGAAAAATTAACATCACAGCCATTCAGTCTAAAAGAAAACTTCCGTAGAAAAATGCAAAAAGAAAAATGTACGGAATAACAGCAATTAAAAGCATAACATCTAAGTGTTGCACACAACAATAAGTAATTTAACTATATGTAATCCGAAATATCATCGATTTTTTTTTTAATGTTTTAAAAAAGAAAGAAAGGAACTTTTGGGAAATTCTCTTGTAAATATTGTTTTGAATGTCATTTAGAATTTGATTCCTTCATTTCTAATAATGTTTATTATTTACTATTTACACTTCTGAATACTAATTAAATTTACGTAACCGAAAAAATCAAACTCACTAACCTGAACATTTTGTAATTGCTAATAGTATTTTTTGTTAACTTTATGGGTTATTTTCGCTTCTCTGCGTTTCATTAATTGTTCCTCAACCGTGACTTTGAATTAGTCGGGGATGTCACACCCGATAATATATCCGCAAATCGAGAATTTAGTTTCCACCGGTAATTACTTTAGTAATGTGTGTAAAGTATAAATATTTCTCTAGTATATTCGTTTTATATTCACTTCCAGGTGGAGGAAGGAGAAAGAGAGAAGGATTTAAGGAGGGGGAGGGAACTTTGCAATTTAAAGACTACAGTTTAACAGCAAATTAATCAGAAAAATGGCTAAAAGACAACCAATAATTTCCAATTTTTGAAACTAGTGGTTGCCTTCCTTTTGCTTTTTGCATTTTACGGTTTCCACCACAATTTCTTCTGCATTAGCAATTGACACCTTTTCTCAAAATTTGTTATATTTCAGTTATTGTTTTATCATATATTTTGCCTTTATGCATGTTTGCAATGCTCTGGCAATTTTGTTTTTTCTTGTAGTTTTGGTTTTTACGATAGACTTTCTTATTAGTTATTTAATCAATTCTACACCTCTTTGGTACTTCAGGTTATTATTTTATATTGCATAATTTTTTCTTCATCAATTTTTTGAAATTCTTGATTTTGTTTTAAAATTACTTCTGATTTCACCAAATATTTAAATTATTATTTTTGTGAAGCAAAATTCATATTTTTTCGATTCCTGTTGAGGGAGGTTGTATCTTAAAAAGTTTTTTTATTATTATTTTAATGTTTACATTTAAAAAACTCATTAATTTTCAGCTGATTGATTGCTTTTGCAATTTAGTTATAATTTACCAAAATACAGTATCCAAATTTCCCAACAATTAGTTTGTAATTTACCGAAATAAATTTAATTCACAACAAGATTCAAAGAGTGCAAAAGTCAGTACCAATATTAAATTAACACTATCGATAAAATTAATATTTCCTCTAATTTTTCTTACAGGTCGGTGAAAAAAATTTCCATGATAAAGGAGGAGGGCAGATTTGATACATATAGTAACTTCATAAATATTCTATTCACTTCCTCGTAAAAATGTTGCAGGTCTTTTCCCTCCTCGAAAGGCTGTTTGTTCTCTTCGAGTATTTGTCAGAAATAGTTTATGAAGATAGATTAATGATGCGCCTATGACCGGCTAATAGGTTACTGAGAGCGCTAAATGATCGTTATCATTATTTTTTGTCAGTGATCGTTATCACTGACAAAAAATCTTCAGCTATTATATTAAAAAAGATTAGGTACCATATAAAAAAAAGATTTTGAAAGCAATATAGGATACAGACAAATTTCTCGAACTGGTATAAATCGATGAACCTCGACTACTACTGATGCTGCTGACAATATAAGTTACCATAATAACTAAAGTTACACATTCAGGATGACAAACTTTGTTGCTGAAGAAGGCAACAATTTGCTGTTTTTTTAAAAATTTATACAACAGTTAAATTAAATATAAATGCCCATTAAATATATTTTGAAGTGATTTTAATTTTGTTTTCGGCAAAAATTGGACAGCTACTAAACAAAACTGCATATTAAATATCTTTTCACATGATCTTAATCAAAAAATTTCGTCAGCAATTGAAATAATACAATTTTTTCTTTGGTGAACGGAGGAACAGAGAGATTAAGTTTTAGAATGACTAATTTTCAGCTAGCTGTGATGTAACAAACACAAACTGAATAAGTCTTACATGTAAACCTATTAACACTTTTCAAGCAAATATTATGTCACTAAACACAAATAATATTTCTCTTAAACAATGTAAACTAAATTCAGTCGTATGAGATTTACCATCTAATTAAACACACCCAATACCAGGAAAATACATATCCAATAGATTTATTTAAGCTAGATTTACCGCATGTTAGGCAAAAAGCCCACGGTGATACTTGCACAAAGCTAGAGAGGTCGCTCTTCATGAATATAGGAATTTAGACTTTTTATTTCTTCACATAAAACGATAAATTTTGGATCAATGTGAGTGAAATGTGATGTTTTTTTTAAAGATAAGGGGATATAAACGAAAGAAACAAACACATGCTACGTGCTCCGCCTACTGAAAACGCAAAAAAAGGTATGATCACGGGTCTTTTTTAATTCTGTCACGTTCAGAAATAGAACAGAATTTCCATTTACAGATAACAGCATACACTGCTCAGAAGGTTGAATAAGCAATGACTAAACACAAAACTGAAAATAAACTATGTATTTGATAAATATATTATAGAACGTTAGAAAAACGCTTGAAAGAAAAAAAAAATAAATGATTTTTACTTTTATGACAATCAGTTCTGCTTATAACAGACATGACAGTCCCAGATTTTAGAGCAGTGTCCCGCTTCAGTTTGAATGTCCCAGATTTTAAAAATAATCTAGAATTCTGTTGTCGACTTGGATTAGTTAGTTTTTACCAATATAAAGAAGATCATATATATATCGTTAACTTACATTTTTTTTTTTACATAATCTTTGCTGTTTTAGCGCTTGATTTTCGATTAGAAAGTCTTAGTTTCCAATTTATGTATATACATAATTACAAAACAATCTTTTTAATAACATAATATAAACATGCCTAATATTTTCATATTTTCGGGCATTAAGCTGCTGAAAAATCATCAGCAAAGACATAAAGTAAGTAATTCAGAACCAATTTTTCACAAACACCAAAAATTGAAATTAAAAAGTAATAAATGCAAAAAAGAATTTAAAAAGTGTTAAAACCGAAACACTTTAAACAAGCCATACCATAATTCAAAAAATCAATATGAGTTAAAAGAAAAAAGAATAAAATAAAAGAGAAATTCAATCAACCTCAATGCCACTTCGTCCGAAGGAAGAACACAGAAATCAATTGAAATCTCTCTTCCACAAAAATCTTTGCTTTTCTGTACCTAGAATTAGCCAATGGACCATTTTAATGTATTTTAATATCGTAGTTCACCCGAATGTTCTTAGTAAATTTCAAAGTGGAATTCTTCATAAATTCTTAATAAATTTCAAAGTTGCTTTGGGGACGGGCCAGAATTTTCGAGTGAACTATTATAATTAAAACACACTGAAGTGGTTCATCTGTTAATTCTGGATACAGAAAAGCAAGGACTTTTGTGGAAGAGAGATTTCAATTGATTTCAGTGTTCCTTCTCCTGACGAAATGGCATTGAAGTTACTTGAATTCCTCTTCTATTATGTTTGTAAGGTTTTAGTTAAACTAACTAAGTTTATTTTAATTTAAATCTTTTCTATCTCCTCTCTACTTCAACTTCCTGTCAGAAGAAGCGCGCGTTTTTAGCTTATGCTAATTTTTGAAGTTCAGCCAATCACTATTTAAGCCAGAGGTAAAAACCTCTCGGTGTGTGAGAGCTTTGCCTCAGATCACGGTCACGCTGCTCAACGTTCGCCTGACCAGCTAGCAGTTTAAATTTATAAGCCATAGTGCTTACTACGTGATTGCTTTGTAAAATAAATTAAAGTGCGGTAGTATTTAGTATACCTTGCTACGCACCCTTTTCGGTAGAGGCCAACTTCCGCGAATTGCTCTGCGAAGCAACGTTTAATTTAAGTTCTATTTTAATTCATTTAAATTTATTTGATTGTTAAGTTTGACCAAAGTGTGGTCTGTTACGTTCTGTATCTCTCCCGAATTGGGAGGTTTGTATTTAATAGTGATTGAATAAAAGAGGATTTCAAATCCCTTCACGTGCAGTTATTCTCCAGCCCAGCAGTTACATCAGAACATAGCGTACCTTCCGCTCCCTGTTCCAGTTCAGGACTTAGAACGTAAGGATAAGAACCCTTTACAGAATTTACCATGTTCTCAAAGAATACACACAGAATGCTAAGTCCTGATAGTGGCGCCCGCACAAAAAGAAGAGGATGGCCTCAACAACAAGAAGACGAACCTGAGACACCTGCTGTACCTGTCCAGAATCCTGAGATAGCACCTCCTGGCATAGAAGGATTCGGCTACATCGTACAAACCATGCGAGCAGCCATGAAGCCAGCGGCAAGTTTTGACGGCAAGACAGCCGTAATCAATTTCCTGGAAAAGCTAGACTCCCACTTCATGCTATATCCAGTCCACGAATTTCAGAAAGTCGCTCTTGCTACCAGCGCTTTGAAGGGCCAAGCGCTAAGTTGGTTCAAGTGCATCGGAAAGAATCTCTTGGGGGAACCAGGAAGCCCCACATACACGTATGAAAATTTCAAGAATTCTCTAGTGAAAGCATTTCCCGTGGTGCGAGATCGAGCCAGATTGGAAGCTGAACTGTTTAGCCGATACCAAGAAAGAATAGAAGATTTGTCTAATTTTATTTTGAGGAAAATTCAAGTTTTCAAGCTTTTGTATGGAAGTCGCCCGGATCCTGAAATTATTCAAGTTATACTTCCTAGGCTACTGCCCCAAGTTCAAGATTTCATCGAACTAAGAAATCCAACAACATTAGACAGATTATTTGAGCTCGCGGTACAATTTGAAAGCCGAAGAACAGCCGACAACGAACGACGACGCCAATTTGAGCGAAGAAGTCAGTGGAGTTCGCCAAGACCGCAGCAAAAGCAAAATCAAAGTTACGGGAATAAGGCGAAGCAATGGCCGAAGAAAGATGTGTCTCCTAAAGCGAGCGGCGAACGAAGGGAATTTAATAGAAGAACAAGCAAAGATTCCGAGGGCAACCAGAAGAAAAAGAATTTAAACTAAGAGGGATTTCTTCGAGGAAGGTGAAGAAGTCCGAAGCAGCGCAAAACCCTTCCAAAATCAATTTAAACACCGTGGTCGTTAAGAATTTGAGTTTGCCGAAGATTGAAGTTCTAATCAACAACATACCGGCGACAGCCCTCTTGGATACAGGAGCCCAAAGCAGCTTCGTATCGGAAAGATTCTTTAAGAAGCACTTTCGACGTTACAGAATTTTTAGTGCAAGAGACACGGATGTCATAGCGGCCCAAGGAGAAAAATGTAGCTGTTTAGGAAAAGTACCATTGTTCGTGCGTATCAACAACGAACAGGTAAGAATCCTGTTTTATATTGTGCGTAACCTGCAGACTTGTATTATTCTAGGTGTGGACTTTTTTAGTTTGGCAGAAGCAAAAATTGATTTCAAGGGGGGAGAACTAACATTAAATATGAAGCCAATTGAAGCGAAGAATGATAAGCCCCCGCAGCTGGACTTGGAACATTTACAAGCAGAGGAAAAAGAGAAAATCCAAGGTCTGGTAAGTCACTTTGCGAATTTATTTAGTGATGTACCAGGCTTTACGCAGGTGGTGAACCACGACATTGACACGGGGGACGCTCAGCCAGTTAGGCAAAAGCCATATAGATATGATAGGACAAAAGAAGAAATAATTGAACATCATATTAAAGAGATGTTAAAGAATAAAATCATCACGCCAATTTCTAGCAGTTATGCTAGCCCCGTTGTCCTGTGTAAGAAAAATAATGATTACCCGATTACGCACCCGAAGCGGTGGCGTTTTGCTATAGATTATCGCAAGTTAAATTCAGTTACAAAATATCCTGTATATCCGTTGCCGATAATTGAAGAAATTATTCGAAATATTTCGTCTACAAAATACATGACTACATTAGATCTCACGAGTGGCTATTTTCAGATTGGGGTAAAACCCGAGGACGTACACAAAACCGCGTTCATAACGAAATCTGGTACGTACGCATTTCTTAGAATGCCGTTCGGATTATCCGGCGCGCCGGCAACGTTCCAAAGATGTATGGACATCGTCTTAAGACCAGTCCTTGGTAAAAGCACTTTCATATATTTAGACGATATTATAATTACGAGTAGTACTCTAGAACAACACTTACAAGATTTAAGAAAAGTATTTTCATTGTTAAACGAAGCTGGTTTAAAGATAAATGCGTCTAAATGTAAATTTGCCGCAAAAGAGTTACGTTATTTAGGATTTAAAATTTCCCAAAAGGGAATCGAAACGGATCAGTCAAAAATAGTAGCCATTAGAAATTATCCTGTTCCTAAAACAGCGAAGAAATTATCGTCGTTTCTCGGGATGTGTTCATATTACCGGGCTTTCATTAAAGACTTTGCAAAAATAGCTGAGCCACTGCTAAAGTTGAAAAGAAAAAAAGCTAGGTTTTCGTGGTCAGCAGAAGCCAACTTGGCGTTTCAAAAATTGAAAGACGCATTGACTCAAGCTCCCGTCTTAAAATTTCCAGAAGGGGATAAAGGATTAGAGATTTCAGCGGACGCTTCAGATTTCGCGATTGGTGCAGTGCTTTCCCAAAATGGTCAGCCCGTGGCTTTTTTCAGCCGAACATTAAATGAAACCCAAAGAAACTATTCCGCAACAGAGAGAGAAACTCTCGCAGTGTTAGCATCAGTACAGAAATTTCGTGTGTTCTTTGGAAGTTCTCCAGTAACTGTATATACCGACCACGCGGCGGTCACTAGACTCTATTCTGGAAAAAATTTATCACCCAGATTAATAAGGTGGGCTCTCAAATTACAGGAATATAACCTAATAATTAAACATACGCCGGGAAAGGAAAATGTTGTGGCAGATGCTTTAAGCAGAATTAACTTAGATGAAAATGGAAGTGTAATTAAGATAGCCATGTTAACATCCAAAGTATTAGATTCTCGTGAAACAGTAATAGCCGAACTCAAAAAAGATCCGGAGTTCAAAAATATATACAATTATTTGGCCGACCCTGAGAATTTCAATCATCCGGATATTGTGCCGATAAGAAATAGGGCCGAAAATTACGAATTAATTGACGGACTGTTATTCTATACGAAAGCTACTAATGAGAATCATGAATATAGACCGGTTATCCCAGCTAGCATGAGGTTGAATGTATTAGAAGAGTTGCATGATTGTGCCATTTCGGCTCATTTAGGTATAAGAAAAACTGTTCAGAGAGTTCGCGAGGCAGTTTTCTTTCCAGAACTGCAAAAGTTTACTAGGGCGTATGTCCAGTCGTGCCCAACATGTCAATTAAATAATTATGTTAATTTCCGCCCGGCCGGGTTCCTAAATAGTATTAAATCAGAATTCCCAAATCAAATAATAGGCATCGATTTACTTGGACCTTACCCTCGAAGTAAAGTTAATAAAAGCCGATATCTTTTAGTTATAGTGGATCATTTTAGCAAATGGTTAGAGTTAATTCCGTTAAAACGCGCGTCTGCAAAAATTGTAGTAGATTCAATTCTAAATAAGTATATTTTAAAATACGGGGCGCCCCTAAAAGTTATTTCAGACAATGGTCCTCAGTTTGTTAGTAAAATGTTTGAGGAAATGTGTGCAAAACTGGGCATACGTCATCTAAAGATGGTCCCGTATCGTCCGCAGTCAAACATAGCGGAACGGGTGAATAGAAATGTAGTGAAAATAATTCGTAGTTATGTGAAAAACTATCACTCTACCTGGGATAGCCATATAAATGAATTTGCATTTGCACTTAGGACCGCCAAACACGATACTACACAAAAAACACCCGCTGAACTCTTCTTAGGAAGAAAGATCTTGACCCCCCTAGATAAACTGTTCTTTGTACAGGAAAGGGCAGAAGAATTTAAAATGAGTGATATACAAAAGTTAATACGGGAAGCGACGGAAAATATAGAAATGGCCCAAAGAAAACAGAAATTGTACTATGACCTAAAAAGAAGAGAGGTCAAGTACAATGTGGGAGATGAAGTGTTGAAGATTAAACACAACTTGTCAAATGCCCCAGAGGAAAAGGTGGGGAAATTTTTTCCGCGTTTTGAAGGCCCGTTCACAATTGAACAAATTACGGGGGCAGTGGTTATATTAAAAAGAAATGATGGTCAAACGCTCAAAGCGAATGTGGACCAAATAAAACCGTTCTATAATCGCAGCAAAATGGCTGTATTTAAAGATTCGTTTCAGGATCCGAGGCAATCGACTAGCCAGGAAGATATACGTCAGCAAAAACAGCAGGAACCAGCTACAACGGCATCGAAATGTCAGAAGAAGAAAGCTCCCCCCCAACAAAGAAATAAGAACCAAAAAGGTGGTTTCAAAAGAAAGTCTCACGATGCAGGTGAACAAATCTACGAACGGAATTACGAGCGCACCAAGAGAAGAAAGCAGAATGGGCAAGGGAAGCCCAATGTATCCAAAAGAACTGTGGAATCATCGGACAGGTGCCTGAGAAGCAAGAAACGTCGATTGCAGCCTGAGAATCAACTTCCCGAATACAGCAGGAACCAGGACAAGCAACGAGCAAGGGCCCAGGAGAGAAGGGCCCAGTCCACCAAACGTCCAGCGGAGCAACCTCCTCTACAAAGGAAATTGCCGAGGATACAACGACGGAATTTCAAAAGAAAAAGAGACGAGCAGGCTCCGAAAGAACAACGAAAAACGAGGAAACTGAACCAGGCCACAACTTACTCAAGTTTTAAAGATTGGGCCAAGAAAAGGATGGACGATCATAATAAGATAAGTACAATTTCGTATTCAAAAGTTTAGTTAATTTTTGAGTATACTGCAAGTTGCAGGACTGATTTTACCTCAAGCGAGGTTGACTTTTACGCCAAGTGAGCGATAAGTTCTCATATGGAAAGTAAAATGTTTTGTTAAAAGAAATTGTAATTCTTAAAGATTTAAAATTACTTAATTTTGTAAATAGATTAATTCTGTAAAAGCAATGAATTGCTGAAAAGAATATGTTAACTAAATGATTTTGTATGACGCTTTGTCTAAAGACTTGTAAAATGTCTAGAATGAAAATTCGGAAAATTGAAAAACACGATTTAGTCTGTAGACTATTAATTCAATGTAATTTGATATTTCAAGAAAGTACCTTGAGAAAGGAATAGGAAGCACTTGCTGTAAGCTTAGAAATTTAACCTATATTTCTGTAAGCTTAGAAATTTAACCTCTATTTGCATTTCAGGATTGCTATGAAATTGTTAATGTGTTATGAAATGTAACAAATAATATTATGCTAGCAATGCACGTTAAGTGCAATATTAATGTGAATGTTGTGTGCAAACTGCGAATTTGTATGCATGAAAAGTTAAAGATTGACTATTTTAGAATGCAAGTGTTAATTAGGCTCTCCACCAAATACACTTAAAGTGTTAGACATAAAGCTAGTGAGAACCTTAGGATTAGCTGGTTATAGGGCGTTTTTTTCAGGTCTCGTATGTCAAGTTCTAACTAATGTTAGTCGATTGTAGGTGGAAGAGTTGAACACCCCCGAACACATAAAAACCCGCAATGGCGGTTTGCTTTACATCCAACACCGGTGAGAGAGCATACGGGGGAAGAATTTAATTGTGCTTGAATGATAATGTGTGTGTGCAAAATTACACAAAAAAAAAAAAATAAGGATTTGTACCACTTAGAATTATTCTGTTATTATGTCATACTAAAGTTGTTTTCCTTCCAGATTTTGCTGGAAGGAGTAAGACTGTTTGAAGAATAAGACTTGAAAAAAAAAATGTTGAAGATTGTTGTTCCAGAAAATTTCGTCTGTATTTTACACAAACATATATTGCCTTGTAAGAGTTGGCCTAAGTTTAGAACAGTGAAATTTTCGACTATTTAGAATTGCTAGTTTTCAACATGGTCCGTTTGGACCAAAGTAGTTTAACTATCGCAATTCTGGCGGGAAGTTTGTAAGGTTTTAGTTAAACTAACCAAGTTTATTTTAATTTAAATCTTTTCTATCTCCTCTCTGCTTCAACTTCCTGTCAGAAGAAGCGCGCGTTTTTAGCTTATGCTAATTTTTGAAGTTCAGCCAAGCACTATTTAAGCCAGAGGTAGAAACCTCTCGGTGTGTGAGAGCTTTGCCTCAGATCACGGTCACGCTGCTCAACGTTCGCCTGACCAGCTAGCAGTTTAAATTTATAAGCCATAGTGCTTACTACGTGATTGCATTGTAAAATAAATTAAAGTGCGGTAGTATTTAGTATACCTTGCTACGCACCCTTTTCGGTAGAGGCCAACTTCCGCGAATTGCTCTGCGAAGCAACGTTTAATTTAAGTTCTATTTTAATTCATTTAAATTTATTTGATTGTTAAGTTCGACCAAAGTGTGGTCTGTTACGTTCTGTATCTCTCCCGAATTGGGAGGTTTGTTATTAATAGTGAATTAATAAAAGAGGATTTCAAATCCCTTCACGTGCAGTTATTCTCCAGCCCAGCAGTTACATCAGAACATAGCGTACCTTCCGCTCCCTGTTCCAGTTCAGGACTTAGAACGTAAGGATAAGAACCCTTTACAGAATTTACCATGTTCTCAAAGAATACACACAGAATGCTAAGTCCTGATATGTTCTTTTTTGTTTAAATTTCATTGATTTTTTGAATTGGGGTTTGCTTGTTTGAAATGTTTTGCTTTTAACATTTTAAAATTCTTTTTTGCATTTAAAGGATTTTTGAAATTTATTACTTATGAATTTTAATTTTTGGTCTTTGTGAAAAACTGCTTCTAAATTACTTACTTTATATATCCATTTATTTTACGAGATTAATATATATATATAGAGAGAGAGAGACAAAACGTAAGAAATTTAGAATCAATGTCACAAATACACGAAAAAAAATGAAATTCAATACCAGCAAAATCCCAAAACCTCATAAATATGTAAAAAATCAAGCTATTGGGGATAATTTGTTTTAAAATAAAATATTTTGATAATTTTGTTTTAATATAAAAGTTTTATAACACTACTTTATATATATATATATATATTACAAAATCAAATTAGAAGTACAAGATGCTCAAAATCAAGCAATCGTGATTTCTGTAAATACGACAGAACACATATACTCTCCAAATGAATAATTTAAAAAAAAAAATCCAGGATTTCTAGTCCAGTAACATTTTACATTTAGAAAAACAGATGAAATAATTCAATCAAACAATAGGGGGAATTGTGGAACTTTCGAATGGATCGGAATGAAAAGTACGGTGGAATGTAAGAACGAGTATGAAAGATTTATTTTTGGAAATAAAATATCTTCACGAATTTATCTGATAATGAAATCTTGGGTATAGTATACTATTTTAAAAGGTTTATAACAGCTGGAAACAGTTTAAGAACGGCTCGAAATTAACACTACAAATGTCATGAAATGACTAGTATTTACCCCCCCCCCCCATTTTTAAAACAGATATGCTTGTTTCAAACCCGTAAACTTCAGAATTGAATTCTGTCTGTGTTTACGAGACGTAAAGATAACAACAGAGCATGCGTTTTCTATTGAAGATAATATACGGATAATTGATGACATGAAATTAAAGGTCGGCATTTTAAAAGCTCTACCACCAAATGCAATATTATCAAACCGTACCAATCGATACAGAAATGAAAAATTCTTAAGACATGCGGTTGATAGGTATTAAGTAAACTCGTTTACGATCTTATGAGCGCCTTACTGATACAGAGGTTAAATCCTTACTTTAATACTCGATTTAGCTTCGATGAGAATTGTTTACTTTTACCCATACATAAAGTAAATATATTTACTCTATTCTTTCGCCTTTTTTTAAGTGACTTTCTTTACCTTTTGAAAATTGGAAGAGGTAAATTGGAAGAGGTTATACGGTATATGCCACTGCTAACGGAAATGTTAAATTAACAACATATTATATAATAATAAGCTATATAAGCAATGCACTAATATTACTGTATGGATTTGCAAGTAAAAACAACATGTGTCAGTTTCCCATACAAAGTCACACACTAAAGTATCTCTCTCCCATAAAGTATTCATTTACATTCCTGCCCAGTGTTTTCTGCCATCGTTAAATAATCCATATAAAAATACAGAGGATGTTTACACATTTTTAGAACGATTTCGAGGCCGTTTAATTAGTGCTTAAAATGTAAAGAGTATTTTCTTAAATGTTTGAACCGCTAGCCTTTTTCCTGATCATCTCTTTAAAAAGTCAGCTGATCAGTCTGGGACGTAATTTTTCACGATAGAAGGCGTTTTCATAAAATTTCCAGGGATATTGACTTCCATTCTTCTTCCACTCTTCCCAGAGTCCATCAATCTTGGTGGATTTGCGCTTACAAAGAACTCTTTTACAGCGATCAAAGGTAAAAGAGATCGTAAGCGAAACATCATGGGACTTTACAATGCGTTAAAAGCAGCAATACGTTGAAAATGCATATGCAGTCTTCATATCGAAGTGCGTTGAAAGTGTACATGCAGTCTTCATTTTTTAAAGAAAAGCAGTGGTACTTTTTGAAGCATGACTTGTCGCTTAGTCTTAATGAATTTCCACTCTTTGAAGGTCAGTGGGATAAAGAAATCAAATCTCTTCTGTACATATTGGATGTAAAACTTTCTCTTGATAGTATGTCAAATTGACTTTAACATTGTGTCTCACTCTTCTTAATTTTAATTTCCCATTGTAAAACAACCCTGCGGCAACCATAAATCCCTTAGTGAAAGTTTCCATATAGAACTGACGATTTTCCCCTTTTCGATTAATAATGTTGCTTATTTTGCATTTAGAAATTTTAATACAAAGCATTTCGCAATTTTTTTAATTATATAATAGGATAGGATATATCATAGGAACATTTCTCTCCGGAAAGCTCAAAAATATATCCTTCAATCCACAGCTTGTTTATATACGACATTTAAAGAATAAATTTAAAAGTAATGGAAGATATTTCTCTTTTCAAATAACAAGCTGCTGCAGGAATGTTTTTCCAAATCATTTCCTTTTTTTTTTTAATTCTTTATCCAAATCATTTAAAAATGTGTAAACATCTCCTCTATTACAATTTTTGTGACCCCTTTTTTTTTTTTTTTTTAAATTCTTTGTTACAAAAAGGTCTGTTTATTCGTTTAAATAAAACAATATGAATCAAAGATTCTCTCCTGCAGTTATAAAAGTTCTTAGTCGTCGTTCATCACGCATTAATTTTATTTATGTATATATTTATTTATTTTGTTGCTATTGTTCCCTCCCTTTAATAAATAAAGTGTCTGATCTATGAACAATCTGTTCACACTCCTCGTAACACAACTTTTCTACAAAACAATTTTTTCGCCAAACCGAAGATAACAGAAGAGAATTGGTAGTACGCGCCGAAGCCTTTGTATGAACAAATTTTACCAAAGAAATAAAAACCAAGACCGCGATGCGAGGGCGGAATTGATCTCCTTTCCCACTCTGCACCTTCTGCGATATTTTATCTACCCTGCTGTAGTTCTTGTTACCAAAAAAGAAATGCAGCAAAAGAAAAGTAAAACCATCATAGCATAATTGAAAGACAATACTTTCAACTCTTCTGTTTAAATGAATGGAAAGGAAACCGGAGACTTACCAATCTTCAATTTCCCACTTAAACAAATGAAGTCAGTAACTAAAAACTGCAGCTGATAATCAAGTTTGAACAACAAACATCACATAGGGAAAACATTAAAATTTAACGTTTTGGTTCGTTTATATATTTTTCACAAATCGACCTCGTTACAAACCGTTCTCAATCTCGCTACATTTAGTCCCCGCTCCTCGATTAGCTTTGATTCGTAACGAATTTTTTACGAACTCTACAATAGCGTCAACTTTACGATGATTTAAATTAACTAACTAACTATTTATGAGACTTTTAAAACGCAGTGTCCCATCAAAAGTCTTGTAGCGCAGATTTCACCTACCAAAAAATAATAACTGATCGGTTTGAACCAAATTTCTTTCGAGTGAATTACTGAATATTTTTTCCCCTATCACATTTGATGACATTATTTGAAAGTTCATATCGCTACAGTCAGAATTTTTGGATTGGTTTCATTTATTTGATGATACTAAAGCACACAAGGACTATCTGCCTAATAGAAGGGTTGCCTTCGTGGAAAATTTTTTAAGGGGAGCAAGCTCATATCCTGCATTTTCGTTACACACGAAAAAAAAAAAGGCATGCAAATGTCCATGCAGCAAACCCGTTAGCCAGAATTTGAGCCTCAGCTAAACTACCAGTATTCAGAGACTTTTCGACAGTGATAAAAAATTTTACCGTTTTTATTAATCATTAGTAAAATGTTAACCATGTGACAAGCAAATAAACTTTTTTTACTGACTACTTGTTAATGCAAAACATGTTAATTTATTTTATTTTATTTCTCTCCCCCCCCCCTCCTCATGTTGAACGAGCTCAGAGTACTTCACGGATTGCTTCAGATTTCGATTCGGTTGATTGTGAAAAGCGGGTACACATATTCCTCCCCCCTTTTTTTTACACGCTGTTTCCCAGCCAATTTGACAATACAAATGCGACAAGATACCTTTCTTTTATTTATTATCTATACCAGAGATGGCCAAACTTCAATGGAGCCTTATGGTCAATTTTAGCCGCAAGTCCAAATTTATATCGTTTCAAAAATAATGAGACAGGTTTTGAACGTAAAGAAACTTTTGAAGAAAATTAATGTATATGTGAGTAACATGATTACATATAAATATGAATAAATACATTTTATATCTACTGCTTTGTGTTCAGAAAATTTAAGCCCCAAGAAAATAAAAATTTGTAACTCTTCTACTGAGCAACTGTGCGTTTTTTCTTCAAGCGCAGAAACCAAATATTTTCGTCTGATTTCCTTTTATAGCTGATGAATTTCCATATTCATTGGTCTACAATTACATAAAAAATCCTATTTGAGTAAATTGCAAATCATTATTTAAAAGAAAACTGAGTAGCGGTGGTTTTATTTTTTTTTTTAAATTCATGATCAGTCTTTTAGAAAGTGTAAATTAAATGATTCACGTCAACGTGGACTACACAGAAACTGTTATTCGAGAAAAAATATTTATTCAAAAATAAGCTTGTAAGGTTTACATTATGTTAATTAACAGTTATTTTAAGTTTTGCATCTTTCCTATCTTATTCTAATTTCAGCTTACAATTTCCTGCCAGAATATAATTTCAGAAACGCAGATAATGCAAATGAGAATGAGGTACTATTTGACTTCACCGACTTCAGGAGAGAGAGTCTGATTCCCTGACTAGCGCGCGTTTGCCTTCTAGCTACGTTTCTCTTAGCTATTACTACGCTCGGCCATATTTTAGGCCCTTGCTAGGCTTCGCCGATTTAATTAATACTTAGGGACCAACTAGTTAAATTCTGATAGCTTCGGCTATATTCTTTAAGAGCTTTAGTTAACCTAGTTTTACTTCAAATTATTAGTATTTAAGTTCAAGCCCGAGTGGCGGCTTTATGTAAAGTTCCAAGTCGGAACTGATTGTAAATCTACTGAATAACAAAGGTTTTAAATCCTTCTCAAGTCTTACGTGTTCTGTTCACACTTAAGCGATTATTCGCTTGTTAAGTATTCGTGGGGTTCGGAGTTAGAACTTTAGATTTAAATAGTTGAACCTCACAAGCTATTAACTTGTTTAGACTTTTGCTTAAAAATTAATTTTTATTCTCCACGCAATTAACATAAGGACCAAAATACTGAGATCATTCGAATTTTTGGATCCTAACCTAAGAAATTGTTAAGTATTTTTTCCCAAAACTTTGGAATAGCTACTTTTACCGATGCTCAGCATAGAAGAATTCACCAAAAAAAATATAATTACAATCTCAGTGGTATTTGAATAATCAGTATCTCTCATGACGGCCCTGATTGATACAGTATTTCAGCGTGGCATCCAACGGAATCTGCCAGAATTTTTTAGTAATCTGTATAGTGCGCATGACTGAAAATTCTCGAAACTGTGTTCCGAACCGTCCCGATAATTTTGGACATATAACAAAGTTTATGCGAATCAATTAAAATTCTTGAAACTATTTCTCGAATTGTGCCTTATAATTTTGAACATAGGTAACAAAATTCATGCTCATCATCGAAAATTCTCGAAACCATCTCTTGAATCGTTACGATAAATTTGGACATACATAACCTATTGCTAATAAATCTAGTAGTTCATGCCGGCTATATAAACACTTCGTAGAGCACATATTTCATCTGTCTACCAGCTAAACTCTTCAACGTAGCTGTTTAATATTGAGCTGTTTTTCAAATACACGGCACATCAAAACTAATGTTACAGAAAGAAAACATACCTGCCACTACTATAATGAATTTATTTCACAAATGTAGATATAATATAAACTCGTAACTCTTCATATTTCTAAGGACATGCACAGAAGTTCGATGTGGAGGCCTTTCGTAACACGGCAGACAATAAATAGTTCAGCTCTTGCCAAATAGTGTACGGATCCATCATCAACTAAATGCTGGACTCAGAAAAGCGGTTAAATGACTTACGTGAATGAATCTTGAATTTATACGTAAAATAACTCAGAAGAAAGTTTAAAATAAATTATTGCCAGCCGAACAACTACATAGTACAACTTTCCATTGGTTTAGTTAACCTGTGTACAGAAAATAAATCTCAAACTGAGTCTGTAAGCAGAAGATATTTTAGAAAATAAAAGATCAGACTTCAAAAATAAACGTTTATGGCAGCAAAATTTCACAACTTTGTACAACTACTTGATCCAACTTTTCGTCAACTTCTCGTTTGACTATTGAGCTTTCATGAACGACGTGTCAGACGCACATGATCGAAAACTAGAAGACAAAAAATATCGACATATTAAAAGAAGTGTAATGCTGGCATCAGAGTCTGGGCAGCTGAAAAGCGGCAGTACTGCTAAGGGAGGAAATTTTTAGATATCCCGGACAGCAAAATGCATCTAACCTAATGCGAGGTGGAAAGAAAGGTCATCAAACAAGAAATCGAAAATTATAATACAATATCACAAGCCAAAGAGATTTCACCAACATCAATATGCCGATTTTGACAGAAACTTTGGAGAAGAAAGACGTTTGTGTTCTGCTGATCCCTCATTGCTTGATGCAATGTTATTGATACGAAGATTTGATGATTCAGGGGAAAGATCTCTATCTGGAATAACAATGTTTGATAAAATAGGAATTAGACATTTTGACTAAAATTTAAATCGTTGTCAAACCAGTGATTCTTCCCACGACTCCAAATATTTCAGCATCTACAACCATTGGTTAAATACATTATGATCTCTGCCCAGGATTACCAACGAATTATTATTAAGGATAGAGTTTTATGTGCGAAAAGTGCTCATTAAGCATATTATTCTGAATGGTTTGGAAATCTGAGAAGCAAATGCATAAAAATGCTCGACTTGCTGAGGGATAGGGCATTAATTTTGAAGTAGTTCGCCAGAAAATTCAGACAATCAAGTAAGCGGCTGAAGGTTCACTCCATCAAAAATAAAATCCTCGTAAAATTCTTCCACAAAGAGCTCTATACGGATTGCAAGACGACATCGGTTTCTTCAGCAGTTACTCACGCCATTCAAGTACTGAATAAAAGTAGTACACAACAACGAATAGGAAATCTTCCAAGCGGATCACAACTTTTGTGAACAATCGGATAATATAGAAATGTAATAAGATACTGCCCGAAGTGAAATTAAGCTGAGAGAAAAAAATATTAGAATAATTAAATAAAAATATTAGCATTTCGTTTTAGATTAACTTCGTATGTATTCCGATGACCATTACCTGTTCAAAAAGTAACATAACCGGAATAGTAATTACCAGGAATGGAATTATTTGTAATTTTACATTATTTGTTGCTATGGCGATAAGCCAGCAGTGGACAGTTTGAAATCTATCAGATTTTTACATACATAACAGGAGAAATTAAATTAGCGATAAATAAAAAAGTGGCACTGTATGATTTCTATTTCAAATTCCATTTATATTAAAAAATTAAACTATATTTATTCAAAATCAATCGCATTTCAATTGGCGTAGGATCGCAAGTAGGTCGCGAGCCGCAGTTAAGGTGTCGAGGATCCGCAGTTTGGCCATGTGTCATCTATACGTTTATTTTCTAGATAATTTTAAGGTGTTTCCTCAGATCCTAGCAAGAGCATGCTGAATCCAACAAACGCTATTGCAACAACTGCCTCTTTATTTGGTTTAAACGACACGTTGGATTATATCTATGGGAGATATCACAGAATGAAGAATGCTTGTGAATGATACTAAAGAAGGCCATGTATAAATAATCTTTGTGTGACAACATCTTTAAAAAATTTTTAAAAAGTATTATTATTTTTTTAATTCTTTAACCGTTGTCGAGAGGAAGTATAGTTAAAATTTAAACGTATCTAAATACAGGGCACTAAACATCAAAGAAGTAATTGGCTAGATTTATTTACTTAATATTAAGAACAGACATCTCTGTAGAAATAAATTAAATAATTTTGGATCAAATAACTTAAAAGGGTTGGATAAAAAGTAAGCGCAGCGAATGGATTGTTCTAAAAAGACTCTTATGATAAAAACAAATACTCATAATACCTGAATATAATCGCGTGCCATGGCTATCACCTTCTGTCAAATTACTGTCGTACTCTATTAGCGCGTCCAATTCCGTTGTAGCTACGAAGCGACAGCTCTAAAAAGCGTACGTAACCTTTTCCCTACTGCAATGCAATGGATACCTCACAGCGGCTCTTTTCATTTTGGCGAAAAGATCGCAGTCACACGGCTTGGTAACAATACGTATGGAGAGAATTTCAATACTTCCCATCGCCTTTGACACCGCGTATTGATACGGTTCATAACCTGAGATACATTTGCGTCCAGCACTCAAGATAAAATAACGACACTAGGTGACAGTTCACATCATCCTCCATGAAAACTCGTGGTGTCGTAACATAAATGCTACCACGGAACTGCTGAGACCGTGGTAGTGGGAAATATTGGAACTTCCGTTTATACTGTCGGGATATAGCGGCAGTTCCAGTAACTCCTGTAAGAGACTCAAAAGAAGAAATTATCCGCGCTTTAGGAAGGTCGCAAACGACAATCAACATGTCAGGTTGACGACTGACACTATAGCAAGTAGACATGCTGATACTATACCATACCTTCCTGTGATATGGCAGACTGTGACAGACATAACAGACAACTGAGAGATTGTATGCATGTATTTGTATCTGTGGCAATAGAGTCCTTTCAGAACTACTGACATGTTGTTACTACATTTGACTCAACAACTATAGAATAGTATATCAGTGAGGCATTTTAATTATACAGTCCCCCCATGCGTAACGTAAATATAAGCCAGTTTAATTTATAAAATCCTTCAGAAACGCATCTCTTTCTTTCGCCTGATAGCCCTCGAATACTTTGCCATAATCCATTAAACAAATAACGTACAAACTGGAGCCAAAACATGATGCCGAAGATGAATTAACTGCGGAACGTTTCGTTGATGTCAAAAGAAATGAAGAATGACCAGGCTAACGATTAATATTACTTGTAGTAAGGCTACCGAAGCATTAACTATTAAAAGACAGTCCTCCCCATTATTATAACAACATATTACTGGTCTGGTTTATTTAATTATGGCAAAGCACTCGAGGGCTATCTGCTTAAGGTGAGGATTTTCTAAGGAAAACTTAGTCGTATACACCACAATATTAGTGCCAGTTTTAATTAACTAATTTATATCATCACCAAAAACTACACAATTTTTTGAGGCTGAAAATGACTTGATATTTTTAATAATATATAAATAGTGAACATTACACCCTCTATCAGCATACATCCTCCCAGTATCACAAAGGTTATTATAATGACTAAAATCTTTAATTTTCTTTACTACGCATCAAAGCACTTGATTTTTCCACGTAAACTATTTTAATCTATACATATTTAATATTCAAATTATACGCACTTAAAAAATAATAGCAGTTAAGAATAAGTGAAAGCAACATCAGTCGAGAGTAAATAAAAGAGTATGTGAAATTTTTGCGCTCACCAAGCCATTTCTTCCTATTATTTTATTCTTCCATTAAAAGAAACACGATTAACATAGTTAACAAGGATTCCTGATGTAAAGTGTCCTCAAAATGGTGCAATAGCATAATTGATAAACTGTTTACACGGTCAACCTAGAAGTCGCTCACTACCTGCAAAAGTACAAATGCGATTCAGTTAACGTCACTTCGATTTACGCTCAGTCTATTTTACGCTTTTCAAGGCTACTGCTGAAACATCGCAGGAGGTTTTTCGACGCAGGACTGGTCGGTTTTTAAGACAATATCCGCACTATTTCGAGTGTCTTACTACAACACAAGAAGAAATGCTAGTTAGTCAACGGGAAAAAGAAGGTAAAGAAAGCAAAAGAAATTAGTTAAAGCAGATGTTGGTAAAATAAATTAATTCCTCGATGACGAACATGGTGAAGAACGTTCAATAGAAGATTTAAAAAAACAGCTGAACAGCTTTCCATAGAAGACATAGAAGAAAATGCAGCAAACTCTAAAACAGTGAGTAGGACACACTTCTGTGCAAGTGGGCTAGTTTTCAGCAGTAGTGAGATTCTTATAATTTAACAACTGGTTCGCCTTAGATAACAGTTAACGAAATAGTGATAAATTTCCTAAATACGTATTACAATTTAATTTCAACAACCGGTTTGCAGAATTAGAAATATTTTAGGAAGCGGCTGGATCCTACTTTTGATTCTGAAGTCTTATATGATGAGATCTCAACTGAAATGGTCACTAGTATCTTAAGAAACAAAATTAAAAAATTTCTATAAATACATTTTTCTTCTCCTCCCCCCCCCAAAAAAAAAGCAGACAGTCATACAGTCATTCTCTCTCTTTTTTCCTTCCCTGTACGAAGTAAATTACGTGCAATTTAACAATGTTTTTTCGTGGCTTCTATACATAAGGACAGAATAAAGGACTCTTCGGTAAAGTGCAGAATCGCCCACTTCTCTGGCGCGTTTTGTTTGGCGCTTTTTACAAGAGTAAGAATAATTGGATTTTTGTCAATTTCTTTTGTCTTTTTAAGGGAAAATAGATCAATGTGTACATGGACAAAGTCAAGGGAGTGCGCAATGCAGAGTTTGCGCAATTCTGGGATTCTTTTTAAGTGAAAATAGATCGATGGGTACATGGATACCGATCTTGAAACCGCGCCAAGCAGTGGGTGATTCTGCACTTTCTCCAGACTCTTTTATCCCCCAAAAATTATAAGACTGATTTAAAATCGATTCTGAAGAGATTTGTTTCGTGGCGTCTGTACGTACGTATGTATCTATATGTATCTCGTATAACTCAAAAACGAGTAGCCTCAGAACGTTGGAATTTTGTACATAGGATTGCTATAACATGTAGATGTGCATCTCCTATTTTAGTCGCAACCGGCCGCTCCAAAAGTATACAAATATATGTATATACACTGGTGTGCAAAAATTAAGGGCGAAGTCGAAATGAGCATATCAGCTGAACGAAGAGGCAGAGCGGACAGAAAGACCAATCAGGAGATTAAGTAAGGTGATGTACGGTAGCACATGCGCAGATATGCAGGTAGACGTAATGGGGGAGTGTCTGAGTAGTATAAAGCATGTTGTCGGTGTAAGATCAGTATTTCTCGCAAAGAGATTGCACGCCGTATAGCAGTTAAAATCCCACCGAGTTGCTGCCTCAGGAAGAAATGGCGAATAATAAATCTGTTAGACGACATCTGGATGCTTTTACCCGAGGTCGAATCATTGGGAAGTTGGAGGAAGGCCGCAGTGTGACAAGTGTGGCTGCAGAGTTCGGAATTGCTCACAGCATCGTTTCACGACTTTAGAGACAAACTACAGGAACAGCTATCCAGGGGTTTTGTAGTGGTCGCCCACGAGGAACCACACCCGCAGATGACCGGCATATTGCCTTACAGGCCAGAAGAAACAGGCGGCAGACAGCGGGAGAAATCGCTAGACACACGACACAGGCGCTTAGACGACCAATATCGCGTTTTACCGTGGCCAGAAGACTGCACGGTGGTAGTCTGTTTGCACGACGCCCTGTATGGTGTGTACCTCTAACGACTGCCCATCGGAGAAGGCGTTCTCTGTGGTGCCGGGAACACCGGAATTGGAGAGACAATGAATGGGGACGAGTACTCTTTACAGATGAGAGCAGATTTAGTCTGAGTTGCGATTCTAGACACATACACATCTGGACAGAGAGGGGAACACGCAATAACCCCTTCAACATCATCAAAAGGGACTGTTTTGGAGGTCGCGGAGTTCTCGTTCGAGCAGACATAATGCTTGGTAGCCGGACCGACCTTCATATCTCCCAAGGAGGTTCGTCACCTGGGACTGCTATTGTAACGAGGTTCTTCTTCCTTACATGCGTCTTTTCACAAGGGCTATGGGTCCTCAGTTCCT
>KK112148.1:171345-225528 GCA_000611955.2 Stegodyphus mimosarum
GTGGGAGGCCGGATTCCCCCCGGGGTGCTCTCCCTCAAAATTGGGGGTGGAAAATAGAAGTGCAACCTCTCTTCGGAGTAGGCTCTGGTAATCTTTCTTCCATGATAATCATGGACACGACAACAACAACAGCAACAACAACAACAATAATCGTAGAAGGGCGGAATTCCAGTTAGATGATAACGGAACAGAATACATAAAACAACTAACTATACATACACATCTAATAAATCCTTTCATTAAGAAATTATTAATTGAGGAATTCAACAAAGTTTCCATAAACTAAATTATAATTTGCGTCTGAAGAAGTCCAAAGCAACAACACTTAAAAAAGCTGAACATTTCATTTACCAGCCCTTTCCAAAAAATTACAGGATATTATTTTTTACTTGAATGGTTTGTACCAATGGATACAGTCAGCTACTGCATTTGAATCTTGTTATTTGAAAAGGAGAGCAAGTAATTAATGATCATGTTATCGTATAATGAAGTATGACTTTAATCCTGAAAAATTAGCTTCATTTTAATTCCTAAGGTTCGCATTTATCCAAAGAGGCGATTTAAAAAGTCAATCTGCTTGCTGCATCTCATCTATGCAACTAGGTAGCTGGGGTTATCAACTTCAGCATCCACTTAGGACTAAATAAACACTTGATTAGTAGCCGCAAAGAAGTTATGGATAACAAGATCCTTGCTGTTTGAAATATTGCTATCTCAAACCCAAGGAAGATCCATCTAACGAAAGTAGCACTTTTTTGGCGGGAGGGGGGGAGCATAAAATCTATTGGCGCAATACGCAATGTTATGCAGTTTAAAATCAATATTATTATTATTATTATTTTTTGTTATTAAAATCTGAAAAAACATTTTAGGTTTATCATAACAAAATATATACAATAAACATTAGAAAAGGTAAATGGAGTTCTTTTTTTATTGAAACATAGTAAAGGAATGATAAAAAAAATTCCCTTTAAATTTTTGCAAATACAGATTTAAGGGTAACATGATTAAACATTATATAATATTAAATGTTTCTTTATTTTTAGCTGATTTGCAAAATATGCAAAATTATACTCAATGCTTTTTTATAACTTGCACGGTGCAACACAGTAACAAATAATTTACTAGACAATACTGAGCTATGGATTTTAATTTAATTCACAACTCAACGTGGTACTTTTTAACGTAAACACTTCAAAGACCGCAACCGGTGAAAGCGTTTGCAGGCAAATGTTACATTAAATAATATAAATTATAACTTTAGACAAGAAAACAAAAGAAATCTAAAAATATATTTAAAAAAAAATCTTGTAAGCTTTCAGTTTTATGTTATACCCAAAGGCTTTTTTTTTATTTATATATATATATATATACACACATTTTGTGTGTTACCTTTATTTATTAAAACATCACGTTCTTTCCACTTAAACCATATAATTCAGTTCATGAACAATACCAAAAAAAAATTTTAAAATGAGCATATCTTTAGAATTTCGGATACACAGTCTCACGCGCTGGAGATAAAAATGTTTTCTCTGTACAACGCTGCCATTGCTCGCTTTGAAATCCTTGAGTTTGCTCATAAAAAATTCGTTAAAGTTTTACAAAATATGAAATCGATAATAAAACAATTTCCAAATTTCAAATTTGGGCTTCCAAATGCCCATTTTCGGGTGGAAACGTTCAATATTCAAAATTGGATGGCTCTAGGTACCGTTGTTTTATCACAATGCGAGAAACATACATACATTTATGCAGATTCTTCATTATTTATTTTCTTTAAACATAAAACAAGGCGATAACTTTTGGTGGCAACAATTTGAAAAGTGATACAGCAGTTTATAGGGATTCAACGCAAAATCGCAAAACGAAAACAATAGTCCTTCAGGGACAAAACCTCTTTGGACTAATAACGGTATTTTATTAAGAAATATTTTAAAAGCATTATATTCAAAATATCGTTTTTATTCTCTGTGCTACAGTCGACTATTTGGTTTACTTTAACCTTCTTTTCCTTTTCTCATTCGGGATGATGCCCCTTAGTTTACGACTGACGCAGCCTAGTGTCAATATAATAAGGAGAGAAGTTTTATAAACATTAATTAATTTGTTTATTTTATTGACTTGCAACAAACAGGTTGCTTTGATGTATGTTTTTTTTAATCGCATAGTTTCTATACTTTTAACTAACTCCGCTGAATTAAGAGATTTATTTTTATTTTCAAAAGTGCTGCGGTTCATAGCACTGTGCATACTGTTTTTCTAAGATTAAATTTTTTTCTTAAAACTAACACACAGAAGTTTAACTTAAGCTTGCTGTAATGACCTGTATAGACTAAACTTATTTCGAAAGTCGACATTAATAATTCTCTATTACCTTCCTTTAATTTGAACTACAACTTATTTTGCCATAACAAGCATCATTAAATGTATGGCATAACAAGCATCGTTAAATATAATTGTTATTTAATATAAATAAATTAAATAATGATAATATTTATCATTTAAAAATAATTCGGGAATGTAATTTAGTTGAATCGTAACTGAATTTGGAAGCAGTATTAAAAATATTTTTGTGCGGTCAGTTAGTGTTCCTCGTCGCGAAAGAAACTTTGCACAAACTTAAAATAATAAACAATTTTTTAAGTTCTTCCTTTGATAAAGAAAAACACATAAACATGTTATCCGCATATTTTTTCAAACATCATCATTCTATGCTAACACAGCTATTCGTTCAAACAAAACTATTCTATCTCGAACACGGCCATTTTATGGACTTTTGGAATTAAGTAATCAAGTAGATTTTGAATAAATAAATTACTGATGACTTTTGCTTCGTTAAAAGAAAGAAATATTTAAAATGTTTGAAAAATAAGAGCGATATATCTCGCCATAAAGCATCATCAAATCTCACTAACTTTAAAACCATACTAATACTGTAGAAAAACGATGAGAACGAAAACCTAAAAAATTATTATCGGATAGCGATTTAGTGGTCGTATTATATTAGATATTAAATTAGAGACAGTTGGTTTATAAATTCCGCTTAAGCCAAAATAAGCCTTTTTCACAGTAAAACTTCATTCGAGTGATAAAAGGGTAAAAGTTTATAATTGGGTGCCTTTGATTTTTGGCGATTCTGTTTTGACGCCAAGATCGGCGCCAATAAGACACAATGTCAAGATGGCCGCTACACAAAACTAAAAGAAGTCAAAGAATTTCACAAACTCCGTGTCCATGTACACATCGACCTATTTTCACTTAAAAAAACATCAGAGAATTGCACAAACTTAGTCATTGCACATTGCCTTGACTTTGTGCATGTGCACATCGATTTATTTTTAATTATATAAATCAAGAAGCTAAAACCATGTTAAAACTCTCATAGTAACCAGGAATGGGATTTCATCGCTAAAACTGAAAAAATTTTTCACCAATCGAAAGGGCACCCAATTTTACACCAGAACCGATAAAAGATATAGTTTATAGCAAATTACGCTAGCCTATCTGTTTTAAGAGGTATGCTTTCGTGTACGATATTCTATAGGAACTGTCTCGTGTTCAACTTATGCATGAGACCAATCCATTGGCCTTATGCACTCAATTCATTCCCCATGAACCGTACGCGTAATGGCAGACCGCACATTCAGTTGAACAATGTTAAACGAATTACTCACACTGCGCATGCCCAGAAGCGAATTTGGCGCAATTACGACTTTGGCGTAATTTTAAAAGAAGATAAATATGGTATATGGTTGATGTTCTGTTATCTGGACGTAAACAGTTCGGGGTTTTAAAACTTGTTAGGTTGTATGTTGCTTTATTACTTAGGTGTAAATACCAATTGTAAACTCCCCAAATTTTCGCTTGAGAAGGATTACAAAACAGGAAACATTACATGATGTTGTTTATTGATTGTACTTCTGAGGAATATTATTTACCATGCTCTCCATTCATTATTACTTTAACTACTTAAGGAATATATCTAGTTTAAATTACTGAATTAAAGCCAAAGAAATAATTCCAAATAACTGATATTAAATGTAACGTTTATGAACAAAATAAACCAAAATGAAATAAAGCAGAAGCAAGTGCAATAAGCACCAAAAAAAAAGTGTCCATAGTCCATAGTATTGCAATCGTAAAGAGTCGCTAAGGCCTACATGACGAACAAGCTTGTGTAGGGTTGTTTATTTTTATTCGCCAGTATTTTCTCCCACGCCAACGGTTCATATTGAGCATGCACAGTAAGCGAAATTCGTTAACATTGATCAACTCAATGTGCGGTTTGCCATTACGCGAACTGTACACCAAGACAAGCTTATCCACTCGGCCACTTGTGGACGCGAACATAACAAGAAAAACCAGGAGAAAAAAAATTTATTATTTAAAAGATTTTTCACAATCAAATTCGTAGTCATGTTTCTCTTAAAATGAAAGCTGCAAGTTTTGCTTAACATATTGAAAGGGATTATTTGTAGATCTGTGTTATTGGTGAACAAACAGAAAAGGAAATAGCTATAAAATTCATTGCACTTAATAGAATTCGAAATAGATTTTGAGGCGTTCATAAATTTATTGTTACAATATACTAGTCCAAATTTTATATAAAAAAAAACCATAACGCATATTAAAGTATGGGATATTTCCGTTACAGGATAGCAAGCTAAGCAATTTTCTACAGAAAGATACATGTGCCAGCATTATCGTAAAATTAATTGAGTGTGTTGCCTAAAATCATTTTTAAAGTAAATGTGTTATTCTTGTACTAGTATTCTTGTTTCCAATGTAAGTAACACGAATATATGATGGGCATCGAGAGTTAACGCTGTTTAAATGCATATTATTTGAGTGGAGTTTCATACTGCATGAAAAATAAATACAGCCTTGCAATCAAAAACTACACATAACTGTCTACAAAGTCGCCGTGCCGCCTTAATAGAAGAATTATGTCTTTCTTTACAGCAGGTGAAAGAAAATATTTCTGATTGTATTATTGAGAAATGGTTTTCAATGCATTCTTCAGAAAAGTTTAGCTTTAAAGGTAAATAAAGATATTAACAGGATTTGAACAGAAACGAGGGGGGGGAAGTTAATGAATCAGGTTAAAAATTAACTGGTAAGAAAAATAATTTTTCATAATATTTTTAACTATGGAAATTAAACAAGTGTTAGATGTTTTAATCTCCCAAATGATATTCGAAAAATTAAACGAAATATCTTAAGATTTTCAATTTCTATCTGATGAAATATTGATGTCATTGGATTTATGTAATTTGAAGGCAAAATAACTTAATTTAACTCTTCGAATGATATAAATGCTACAGAATTCAATCAGAAATATCTAGTTTTAAAAACCTCTCTATGTCTAACTACAAGCTTGAATCATTTATTCACGAATGTAATTTAGTTGAATTGCATCTGAATTTGGAAGCAGTATTCAGAAAACTTTTGTGTTGTCAGTTAATGTTTGCTTGTCAAGAAAAAAACTTCAACAAGCTTAAAATAATAAAGAAATTTATAAGTTCTTCATTCAATCAAGAAAAGCACTTAAATTTGATTATGAAATGAGCATGTTTTTGAGATATTGCCATTCTATGGTAACATGGCTATTCGTTCAAACAAAACTATTCTATCTGGATTATGGCCATTTTATGGACTTCTGGAATTAAGTGATCAAGTGGATTTTAAATAAATATATTACTTACGATTTCTACTTCATTAAAAGGAGGCGAAAAAATAAAAAAAAAGTGTTTGAAAAATAAGAGCGATATAGTATTTTTATTAGCCCAAAGAAGAGAAGTTAGCCCAGAAGGGCAGTTAGTCTCAAAAAGGCATTTTGCGTCGTTTCACTATAAACGGCGTATCACCTTTTTAAATGGTTGCCACCAGCCACTATTACATTTAAAGAAATTAAATTATGAAGAATCTGTATGAATGTGCGTATGTTTCTCGCACTGTGAAAAAATGATGGTACCTACACCCATCAAATTTTGAATAAAGTGATCCTTAACCCGAACATGGGCACCTGGAAGCTCGAATTTCGAATCTGTTTTATTATCTACTAGCCGCTATGCGGCCAGCCTTCGTCTGCCTTTAAACGTACCGGAAAAATGCCTAAAGAGAACACCAAACGTTAAATTTAAAAACTGCTCAGTTTTACTCTGCTAAACAACTTTATCCAAAAAAAAAAACAAAAAAAAATTCAATAAATAAAAATCTGAAAGGTTTCAGATTTTAAATTACGTCCAAAGGGGCGTTTTTAAACATTTTGTATGTTACTTTTATTTATTAAATATCATGTTCTTCGCATTTACACCACAAAAATTCAGTTAAAGAACAATATCGCAAAATAATTTTAAACTGAGCAATCTTTATAATTTCCTACACACAGTCTCTCGCGCTGCAGATAAAAATGTTTTTTTCTGTACAACGTTGCCATTGCCCGCTTTGAAAACCTTGAATTTGTTAATCGAAAATTCGTTAAGTTTTACAAAATATGAAATCGTTAATAAAACAAATTCCAAATTTCAAATTTGGTCTTCCAGATGCCCATATTCGTAGCAGGATTACGGCATTCAAAATTCGATGGCTTTAGGTACCGTCGTTTTATCAAAACGCGAGAAACATACATACATTTATGTACATTCTTCATTATTTAATTTCTTTAAATATAATACAAGGCTGCAATATTTTGTGGCAACAGTTTGAAAAGTGCTATAGACTTTTAATATTTCCGACGCAAAATCGCAAAACGAAAACAATAGTCCTTCAGGGACAAAGCCCCTTTGGACTAAAAACTCATTCGAATTTTGAAAAAAACGCTTTAAGCTGCACTGGCTCTTGTCAAGATGCACCCTCCCCAATGTACCAAATTCCGTAGCCATGGGTCTATTAGCTTACGCGTAGCACGAACGAAAGAAATACACAGACAGACTCTTCTTTTCATTATATGTAAAGATTTTATATTGTCTAAAACTTTAACGAATTTTCGATTAACAAACTCCACGATTACAAAGCGAAAAATGGCAGCAATACGGAAAATAACACATTTATCTCCAACGTGCGAGACTGTCTAACAGAAATTCTAAAGATATGATGTTTTTAAATATTTCGTGACATTGGTGTTGAATTGAATTTTATGTGTTTTAGTGCGAAAAACATTATATTTAGTAAATAGAGGTAACATACAAAAAGTTAAAAAAAAAAAAAGCCCCTTTGAGCGTAATATAAAATACGAAAGCTTTTAGATTTTTTATTATATTGTAAGGATCTTAAGTTTGACTAACGGTTATTTTAAAACTTTATTATCATCTCTTATTTTCCACTTCCGGCCAGAATTAACGCGTGAATATGTTTATGCAAATTGTACGTGCTAATGCTTAAGTATTTAAGTTGTGGTTTTTTGCCAAGAGCGTAGCAGAAGGAAAGAGATTGAGCCATCTTGCCACGAGTCATCATGCGAGCTTGCCATCAGTTAGCGTCCGCCTTTAAAGGCCAGAGGATTTAGTCTTCTTGAAAGCTAAAGACGTATTGTAATTTTCCGCAGTTTGCATACTACAGGCGTAGTAATTTAAAAGGACAGTCTTAGTGTTAGTCATCTGTTTAAAATATTAAAAGTTAGCTCTTATTTAAAATTTAATTAGTTAGTAGACTTTTATTTTTACGTTCGGACCGCAAGTGGTTGGTCTTTGTGTCCCGAAGTGCGGAAGCAACTGTGAAATCGAGGAAAAATAAAAGGTAAAAAACTCTTCTTTCTCATCTTAACTTTAGGACATCTCCACAGGACATAGTTTGCAGTCAACTCATTGTCCAGTCAGGACACGTCATGTTCGCCAAACAGATAAAAAGAAATACAAGTCCTGATAATATTATTTTTTAGTTACATTACTTTTTATTATATGTCAGTGTTATGCGCCATTTACTATAAAGTAATTTTTAATGTTTTTTTAATTCAAAACTGTAAATCATTCTAAGTGTCATTTTTTTAATATAAAGATTATGTTATTATAAGAGTTTTTGTACTACCATTTGAAATAGCATTATGAATGAACTGTGCATATAAAACTGTGTAAATATTATTAATTTATACTGTATGCATATAATATACATATATAAAGTCCCCCCCCCAATGGCCGTACACCTGGCATTGCCCATAGGCATTTACTTCTTTGCCTCAGGTAAAAAATATGTAGGCAATGGTCACAACTACATTAATAATGTACACCAAAAATGAAAAGTTTCTTACAAATTAAATGCCTAAAAAATCTACGGCCCACATCAAACAAGTCAACTTTTCTTCAAATGGCAGGACATTTCTGTGCTTCTTAGAAGGAATAATGCCAGCATAATTATGTATAAACAAACTTCATTATTAAATACGGCTTCTTTAAGATGAGTGCCTCCACAAAGAAGATCATGGGCGGAATCGCATCATCAAATCATCTGAACCACGAATGATCGTCTTCGAAAGGGTTCGCTGTATTTCAAATTGCTTAATTTTCAAAATACTTTAAAAAATATTTATTGAAAAAAATCCATTATAATTATATTAGAACATTGCAACCCAAACCCGTACTTCAAAGGATGATCTGTATCCAAACAGTGAGGCTTTAATAATTTATACGCTAAAGAGATCCTATAAGAATGGTTAAACAAAATATTGAATCGCGATTTATAATGCCTAGTCCTCATCACCTTTACATAAAATATGTACTAATCTATAGGTAAGGATGGGGGGGGACTTCAACTTTTCTTAATAATCAAACGTAGGAAGGCATTGAATTGCAAAAATAATGCAGAATGTGTATTTTACATCCGGTTAAATACTTTTCTTCTGAAGATCGAATGTTTACGTCAGTTCAATCACAATATATTTGTTTCGTAATCAATGAACAGCTAAAGAAAGAAAACACGTCTTTTGACTTTGATTACATAAATATGGTGGCCAGTTGAAGTCTTAAAATGCTGTTGAGGAAACTAGACAGGCAATGTTGAAGTGACATACAATTCTCAAAGGAAAAGCGAAAACGAAAAATACATTCATTCTAGCCACTTTTGATGCTCCTCTTTCTCCACACATATCAAATGCTGGAAGACGAATAACAAGAGTTATGAGTAACAGAATGCTCCATTCATAAAAGTAAAAAGAGAAGTGATTCATTACACGGTTATAATGTATTTTTACCCACACGGGCCTAAAGCTATGAATAAAAGCTGCCTTTGTTATAAAACTCAGCTACCGTAATTCGGTTCGCTTTCGATGGAAAAATTCCTCTTATTTTTCTGCTAAATGCATGAACTCTAAGAAAAAAAGAGAAAGCATTAAGAGGGGATCTACTCATAACCAGTACTCAGCAAAATGCATTTACTGTTACACTACTACTACGACTTTGAGAAGAACATGCGAAACGTAGCACAGATCAAACACATCAAAGGTTATTAATCAGCATCTTTTTATAATATGCAAATTAATAATGTGATAGTAGGAGATACGCATATTACAATAAATTTCAATACATACTTTGAGCTATCTATATACATAAAGAAGAATGTCTGTATGTTTGTGTGAGATTAACTCAGTCACAACTATAGCTATCGTCACCAAAATTTCTACAATTCTTTTCTGAGTCCTGGGAAAGGTCGACGAAAAAAAAAAAAAAAAGCTAAAATCAAAGATATTAATTAAAACTCTGAAAACGCTAATTTTCACCCTCGTTTTTCCGGGTGGCAACAGTTTCGCACGCTGGAGATAAAAATCTGCTTTATTTTGAGAAGTGTTGCCACTGCTCCCTTTGAAATTGTAGAGTTTGTTAAATAAAAATTTCTAAGTTTTACAATGAAATAAAAATAACATTGCCAAACAATTAAATACATTATTCCCGACTCCAAAAATTTTGGGAAGCCATTTCGACTGTTCCCATCTTCGTACGACTTTCGAATCGTAGAGTTTGTTAATAAAAAATTTTTAAGTTTTGCAAAATATTATGGATGTAAAAAAGAATGCCTGTTTGTGTGTTTGTGCTCGTTATTAATTTCTGATCCATTATGATCCATTTTTTGGCATATTTAATCGACTAACATTGAATATAGGTGAAATACTAGATGGAACTTGAGCTTTTACGACCATCTGATTAGAAAGACCAAAAGCATTCAAAACTGCGCGCCATTGTTGATGAGATATAATAAGAGAGAATTAGTTTATTTTTCTACCAAAATTTTTTATGTGGGTTCCCCTATCGCATCAGACTGAAAAATGTATGACTATGAATCGTATTTTTTGCATCGTTATTAGAGAAGGATTACAGCGGTATCATTCTCTCTGTTGTTAGATACATTACTCTCCATCTAATTTAACTGCCATCGGGTATTTCCGCTAGTACAAAATAAAACAAGTACCGTATTTGTTTGAATACCCGAAAGTAAGATGATCGTCCATTTTTGAAGATGCTGTCTTTACATAAGAGACTAAAAATCTGACAACCTTTCAAAGACAGATCCTCTACGGGTGTCTAAGGCCAGATCCCAGCATATAGGCAACACAGGCCGCCGATTTCTGGTGAGCAGCTGAGGTAGCCAGCAAAGTTGCATCACAAGCGGCAACAAAATAAAGAAATAGTTCTCTTCGAATTATGAATGTAGAATGAACTTGTACAGGTTGTCTACTGTGAGCCGAAAAAATGCTGGAGTTAAATATGCGGTTATAATGCTCAGTAGGTCTAGAATGCGCTTAAAAAGGATTCTACGATGCTGAGCAATATCAAGATATGAACAACGTGCTTTATAAGAAAAACGAAAGACTCGTATATTCAGTGACTTTATATATATGACTTTGATGTGCTGACGGTGTTTTACATGAAAAGTAATTAAATGATTTAGCTATCTAAATTTGAGGTAAAACTAAAAATATATTTACTGTTTATATAAAAATTAAAGGATAAATCACCTTTTAAATAGTTGTGCAGTTAGGATACGTACAATTTATAAAAAAGATATTTTTAAGTAAAAAACAACGTCTTGCATTCGGGTTCAAACGTATATTACATCTGCATGTATTTACAGATGCACGCAGCAATTGTCTTTTTATAAATAACTAGTATATTTTTGGTAAATAACGGCCAGTTTAACAGTTATAAATAAGTGTTTTTTTACGAAATAATAAGTCTTTTTATAAAAAAATTATAAATAATACTAAAATTAAATCTTAAATCTTTTTATAAAAAGATTTAAGATTTCATTTTGTCGGTTATTAAGCCTTTGCAGACCTCGAAAAAAATTTTCTTGCGATACTGATTTTTAATTTTTTTCTTCCTTTTATTTACCTGTTAAGTATTTAGTTTTAGTTTACGAATATCAAAAACTACTTTTATTCAAATTTTGGTACTTACCAACATTTTCTATACTTTTTCTTGTCCCATTTATAAATCATTAAAAAAAATCTCAATTTAAATAAATTTTTCTGTATTTTTGGAGTTTCGGAAAGAAGAGTCTGGCAATGGTCAAAAGGGTGAATGGGGCACAAAAAGGTTGAGAACCACTGGTCTAGATGCTTTCTTATATAATGCTATCATTTCTAGCTCGTCTCGCAATGTCATCAGATTCACAGGTTACACAATTGCCTTAATGTCTTCATTTACTCTTTCCAATCAGCAGGCGATGGATGTATAAAGCTTTCTCATCATTAAAAAGTATGTTAGACACATTTTTTTAATTATTCCTCACATTTCTCCCTCCTCTCGAGATACTTTCAGAAAACAATAAAAATTTATTTTTTCCGGAACGGAATCTTGGATTCTATGGAAAAGAAACACTAATACATATATTATTCTTACGAGTACAATGAAAGGTTAAATTTCGAATATCACTTTACATCTTGACAAAAAATGGATGAGAGATGGCAGGGTTTTCAGGCAGCCGAAAACTAAAAACAGAGAGCTATTTGTGATACGTAATTGGGAAGCCAGATTTACAACGGTCTATTCTGCGACAGGATTCCCTTTCGTCGTATGGAAGCCATCAAAGTAGGGTGAAGAGATTCTTTACATTTACCGCGTCACATACAAATTTAACAACCTGTCACCTACACAAATCACTTTTGGCTTTCAGCTTGACGTTTTAGACCCCATTGACGTCATGACTAGCTGTGGTTTCTTGCAGAGTAATTTTTCTAAGCATGTCTGCACATGCCCTAATCGCCAAAAAGGTTGCTCTAAAGATTATCGTTTTGAGAATATCCCGCGATTTATTTACATGCTCAACATTTACATATATAATCTGAAAAACATATAAAATATACAGCCTTATAATTTTTATTCTTAAAAAACAGCTGTCTCTATAATTACATACGGTAAACTCGCGAAACACTAACCCTAAACGAAATAAATAACTGAAAACTTAAAATATATGCATACAGTCTACCGTTTTTAGCGAAGCTTTTATTAAAATAAAACACGTATTTAAACAAAAAACTTTAAATTTCATGATTTTAATTAGACACACTAAAAAGTACTCTGTCGAATTTTCTGTCGAACATTTTCGTTACATGTGATTAAAAACAAAGATTGCAGAGTATTATTTAAATCAAAATTTCAAAGAAAATTGCTGCTCAATTGAATATAATCATTCCAATGTTGTTGTCTTGTCCATGTATATTCATGGAAGAAGGTCGCCAGAGTCTCAAGGAGGTTTTACTTCCACCCTAATTTTGAGGGAGTTCGAGGGTCTCCCACCCCTCTCAATTACTACCAAACCACACGAAAAGAATTTCAGCTCACCATACATTTAGAGTGCCACCATGCCGCAAAGACAATATATATTTACAAACATCCATACCTTCTCCAGGATTCGAACATGGCACCTTCGGTACCTCAGTAGGCTCCCCTAACCACTACATCATCTAGGCGGCAATCATTCCAATATATAGTATTACTTTTATGCCATAACTTCTGCTGTTCCTTAAAATTCTGTTAATATCCTAATACAGTTCCGTACATGGGAGGCCTACGATTTAATTTTTAATCTCATTTGAGCAAAAGATTATTGGGGGGAAAGGCAGAAAGGCAATACGGGGGGGAGGAAAAAAACTCACCGCTTCAGAAAATACTTAGGCCTACGATTTAATTTTTAATCTTATTTGAGCAAAAGATTATTGGGGGGAAGGCAGAAAGGCAATACGGGGGGGAGGAAAAAAACTCACCGCTTCAGAAAATACTTTTCAAGGTCTTCCAATTTAATCGATAGCTTGAATCAACATTCATTTAAAGCTATATTCAGATCTAAAATTCCGATTACGTCATCACTAAAAAATCACGAAGCTGCTAATAATGAAAGATTAAATTTTTTAATTTAGAAGTTCATTACTGTTCGCAATCCATAGCTTTAAAACGTATATGAATAAAAACAAGATAAATCTTTTGAACTGCAAGAATGCCGAAATTCGGCATATTATTTTACAAATTTCATTTAGGAGATTATTCTCTGACCTATCCGATGACGTAAAGACAGAAATTCTGCGATGATTCGACCGTTAAACAATGATATGAGGAGACGAAGAGGGGATATGTCGAACACTGAATGGGAAAAAAAGATTGTGCAATATTGTATTTTTGCTATAACAAACACGTATGTCTTAAAAGATTTCAAGGGAATCGGATCCTTCGATAGGGATTAAAAATTAATTTAAAGACTTGATTCACCAAAAAAGAAAACCTTTGTCCGATTACAAATAAGTAGGTGAAAGTTATAGTTTTGTTTTTATAAAAACCGTCATAAATTTGAGACGGCGTTTACTCATAATCTCGAAATTTAGCATTAAATAATAAAATGTAACTTTCTCAAAAAGTTCCCCCCTCCTCAATGGCAGGCCCTCAGCCGACTTCAGCTTTGCTACTACTAAGGCCAGAAGTGGTGGTCACTTTATTATGGAGGCATCTAATAGGTGGGCCACCTTTGCCTCCTACGAAGGGACGGACAATTGCAGCCATGCCTTCTCCGGGAATCGAAACCAGGCTCTTTGGTATCGTAGCCGGCCCCCCTTAACCACTACACCGTCTGAAGCCTTTGTGAAGGCTTGACTGAAGTAAACTGGCCTATATCTACTTTTCATATAAAGAAAATAACGAAAGTATTATCTTATAAGCCTGTTCATCTACCAAGTAGAAACCCAGTCGAACTATCAGTGTAACGCAACTTAATTTATTCCGACTGAAGACACTAATGGACCGCATGGATGATTCTTTGCAAGACATTTGTATTGGTGGGAAAAAAATAGTGCTTTATGTTATTTCTATTACTGAAGTTCCAATGAAAGGCGGTTGGTAGCTCAAGATTATCACGTCATCCTTTGCTACAGAAAAATATGAAAACTTCTCAGCCTGCTCTTTTTGAAAAGGAACATAATGGATTGATTCAAATTCTAATTTCGAAAACTGTGTGAGTAGCTGAATAAAATTTTCCCGTGCAGAAAGTGGAACATATCATTTCGAAGACATCTGATGGATTGCGACAATTCGCACGCGTTGCAAGAAAGACAAATAGGTCTGTCTGCAAAGACCGAAAAGTAGCCAAAAGCGCCATGTCAGGAATCTGCAAACGGTTCGGAGACACTGATTATGTGTTTGGACAGTCAGACTGGGTAAAAAAAGTACCATAAGAGACTCTCAGAACTCTTATTTCACAAACACTTTAAAAAAAATAGACAACTGACGTCTGACCAGATTGCAAGGGAGTTCACAGCAGTTACACAAAATCGACTACTTGGATATACCCCGAATAACAGGCTACATAAAAGAGGACTGTGTGCAAGGAAATCAAATATTTGTGTCCGAATAAGTCGGAGTGCAAAATGTGCCCGCTTGCAGTGGTGCAAAGACAATCGTGATTAGAGTACCATGGGATGGAGCCAGTTCTCTTTACTGATGAATCTAGTTTTTGCTTGGAGAATGATTTCAGATGTGTCACAATTTAGAGCGAGCAAAACAGATAAGCCTGAAACATGTGCTAAACAAAGATGTACAGTACAAAGATGGTGGAATCATGGTACGGGTGGCCATCATTCTGAATGGCAACACTGACACACACATTTTTACCAGTGTAACTATGAATGCTACAGAGGATAAGGAATCCAGCGGATGGAGTGTTCCTGTAAATTCTCCGAATTTAAATTCTATATAACTTGTGTAGAACGCGGACTTACATCATTACAGCCCTCGCCTTGTACTTTCCAGGACGTTCAACGCGCTATCCATCGTGAATGCACTTTGTTACCGGAGGACTGGAAAGTCTAATACACAACATGCAGCATCTCTGTAAGGCTTGTATTTCGGCAGAGGCATATAAGTACAATACCTTATTAATATTTTCTACATATCTCTAAAAATTTGTAATAGGAACCTTTTCTCTACTCCATTTTATATCACATCGCCTATGTTCTATATTTAAATTTAGTCTTCCAGAAAAAGACAATTCTGCATTTTGAAGCTATGTCATGCACTCCGAAATAAAGATCTTACGCAAGTTCCACGTTCTTAGCCGTAAAATCATTCAAGATACATGAGTTTTTATGGCTGTTGCTTGAATTTTTCCCACCACTGTACATTAAAGATAATGTTATCTTACAAATTAATATAATTTAGGCCTTTCTAGTGTACGTTAAGAAAAACGTTTCAGGACATCAGACATCATAGATCCGAAAACTAGTCAGTGAGTGGGAGTAAAAAACGGAACAATTGCAATTTCCCATACGGAATTAAGTATTATTTACAAGCAGTTTAAGCTATATATTCTTTTTTCATTGTAATACGGTTTTACAATGAATGTTGGGTACCAAATAATATATGACTGCACAAACAAAATAACAAGCATTTAACAGATAAATTTAGTACAATTTTTCGGCAAGCTAAAACCGGCTTGTAGATTATTTTTGTACAAAATACCCGAACTTTTTATTGCAATATATAGTGCAAAACAACAGAATATGATGATTCGCGAAAAGAAAAACACACTAATAAAAGCAGAAACAAGTTCAGAAAATGCTCAAAAGGCAAAAATGCTTATCAAGTTCGCCTCCCCGCTCTTTTTTTAGAGGGTTATAAAGCAACGGGGAAAAAAAATGTTAGCAGCAAGCAACAGCGAAAAGAGTGCATTAGACAGCCACAGAAAAACAAAATTTACTAAAAGCTTTAAAAAAAAAATTAGCTGAAACTCAAGATATCACGTTAGACCTACAAAATAAAAACAGTTCAGATTCTCCTTATTACTTCTAAAGGCAAAAGAGCAATAAAATTACTACTGTGTCCATAAACAGTTATCCCATTAATTCATAAAAAGAAAATGATGGAATTAAATAGAATACGTTCGATTCCCGCTTCCTGAGAAAGCATTCAGCAAAATCAACGCCAACATTCAAATTACGTCGGTTTCACGTCGCTAAACTTCACTCAAATGTGATTAATTTATTACTGAGAATGCGCAAGCAGGATATATAGATAAGATTAAACGTATTATTTACATCTACTTCGGTTAGACTTGTAAGCACATACTTCGATGCATTACGGGAATGACTTCGAATGGAGTTTTCTCTTAAATGAAAAGATGCATAGCTGGTTATTTTATGTCATCCCCCTTTAATACGGGTCCTGTTTCTAAATATTTAAAATCAAGTAATAGGTAGGTATATTTTTTTTTAAATATTGTAATAAATATTTTGAATCAATGACTGAAAATCGTTAACAACAAAAATAATTGAGCAGAATAGTAAAAATAAGAGACTCAAAAACAGGACGAATAGTAAAAACATTACGGAAACAAAAGAAACCCAAAATCAGACCGCAAGAACCTAATTACAATGATTTTAACAAAGCTACAATATTTTTAACATTATTTATTGCTAAATCAAGAATGATAAAGGAATTCAAATATTTCTCAGTATTTGGATTATATCAAAGTTTATATACATATATTTTTTTTTTAATATTTTGTTAGGAAAATAAGGGGGAAATATATGTGCATTGCTTAAATCTCAAGATTTAGGGAAAAATAGGGGAAGCGGGAAATGCAAATATCATTCATTCCAAACTTGCCAAATAGGTTACCAGTAATACTGGTACAACTTAGAAATGAATACACGATTAGTAGAACACAAAGAATGATTTTGCGATTACCAATAAATTTATATATCATACTCATACTTTCTGTAATGCGTGTTAATGATTTGTATAACGCTATGTATGATAATAAACAATCCGCCAATTTTAAGCTTGATACTGCTAGAATCGTCAATGTCTAAGAAACAATAAAAAAAAAAATTGGATTAAATGGAGTTCTAATTTTGAGAATATAAACAGGTAAGCGGTATTTTTTCCCTCTTTTTTCTCTAAAAATATAAAAGAAAAAAAGCTAACAAAATCAGGCGGATAAACAACTCCATTTCGCCTAACAAATGCAGATAAACGTGTCATTTCAGAAAAAACAAACTGTTTGCAATACCATTCTGGCGTTTGACTATCACATCAGATTTTACGAAATCGTGCTCTTCCTACACTAAGAGAACAAGCAGAGACCACAGACGGATGGACAAAAAAATTAAGTCATATAATAGCTTTTCAAAAGTTAGTCAAGTAAGATGGAAGCTCCCGGGGAAATAAAAGTATCTAAAATACATGTAACCAAGGTTTAAAAATGTTAGTGGACTGCCCCCCCGTCACTTTCTACGACTACGAGAGACCACTTAAAGGACAAGTTGCACTAATTTTTGTGGTTTTTCAACAGCACATAACATGAACTCAAGACAGCTTCCCTTAGACAGTCCCTTATTAAAGCATACTTCTTAAGGTAGACAATTTCGACCGCTTTACCGTAATTATAGTTTAACCTAAGCTAAGTACTAAATGTTCTATATAAACAAGATAGCTTTCGTGTGTTTTGCTAAAATTCATCAAACAAACAACGTATAAATGCCAGCAGACTCTCAATCAGTTTATACTCAGCTCAGTAAAAAAGTCTGTACCTTAACAGCACGATTTTTCGTAATATATTGACTTATTTCCAGCATGTTTTCTAACGAGATCATGAATTGAATTACATCATTTAGAACAAGTAATACGTGATTAATTATTTTTTGTCGCAGGAATTTTCGGTGATATCGTCAGTGATAGCGAAGCCATACGTTACTATGGCGTACAAAGTGTAAGTATAAATCAATTAAGTCTCAGTAAATTCTAGTTTTTAATAACATCAACGAACAATTTTTTCAAGTTATTCTGCAGTAAACTTGAGAAGGCCGCTACATCCAGAAATATCGATTAACAGATATATACAGCTCAGTTTTATAACTTCTACAACTGAAGAACTGAAACAGTTGACAATGCATTTTTCAATGATAATACGGAAGCAAATTTCGCCCTTTTTTGCAGAGGAAGGAGTAATGTTACAGCCATAGGCTTGAATAGGCCATTTCCATGAGCCCGCACTTTTTTTGACTCGTTCAGATTTCGAAATGGACCAGTGCACAAACTTACGTTCGTTAAAATGCTGAACACAGTGAAAAGGGTAAAAGGAAAATGCATCTATTTGTTTAATGGCCCAGTGCAATTCAGCAGCAACAGCTGATATCACGGATGAAATCGGGAAAAATTCCTATTTTATTATTACGGTACTGTTTTCCAATAGCTGTATCGTTTCTGACGATACTTCTATGTTGCCTTCAAAATTTAAATCTCATTTTCATCATGTTTATGACATCAAGCTATTGTATGCTTTCAATATGCGCTACAACTTATTCTAAATTATTTTCTACGGTGCTATTCAAAAATAAATACTTAGACTCTTGGAAGGTCAAATATGGGTAGGCTTACATTATACGTGGGGCTGACATCTAATGTGTAATTAAAAAAAGGAATTAAATTAATCTTTAAAGTTTCTTCGATAAACCCAAAATTTAATCTGATGAAAGAAAAAAATCGATTTACTTACATACCAACTAGACCCAAGTGAATTTTAAAAATAAAAGACTTAAGTTACTATTTCAGAATTTCTTCTATAGAAAGAGGCCGATTTAAATAAAATTTACTATAAATTTCAATAAAATATACCTACATTTTAATTTATGTCAGAATAAAAGAACAGCTACAAATGACATAGTAAGAAATATTTTTCTTTTTGAATAAGAACTGGAAAAGAGGATTTAATTACATGCAGAAATAGTTAAGATAACGTAGTCTGATTGAAAAATTTTAAGAATGGTACTCTTAGTCAGAATCAGATAAATCGACGGATTTCCTTCTTCCCCCCCCCCCAATCTGAGTTCTACACATTGCAATGTACTTTTAAAAAAGTGCTTAAAAAGAAAGGATTCAAGAACATGAAACAAACTTTTTCGTGATACCTACATTAGCAGAATGGTGTTTCATTTTCTCACCCGATAGGTATTTCTTCCGGCTGTTTCAAATATGGTAAAATGTTACTAAATCTAGGTTATGAACAGATACTCTAGTTCTGAATAAAGAGATTTCGGATAATCTTGCCAAAATCACAAAAACAGTAATATCCTAGAACAAAACCACTCTTTTTTGAGCAAATCTGGTCACTTCTTTCTAATGATTTCACGTAAATGATTTTGAAGACTTCTATATATTATAATGACTGTTTATTGTTTGCTCATGAATGTGCAATGCCGACAACCGTAACCGCAGTGGATAACCCGCAAAAGCGTGCCTTGCCCATTACTTGCGTGTTATCATCTTGAAGTACTTCCATCACTGATTCACCAGAGGCATCACTTCAGATGTCAACTGCAGAACGAAATTCATTTTACATACATTTTAACTAAGTAACCGTAAGCTGACTGACTGTGTGAAAACGGAACTTTTGATTAGTTACGGCCTGTTCTCATGCACTCTTATCTTGGATGCGCAGAAGTGTAACATCATCCGGACAAAACTTCATAATAAATGACACAGAGCAGGTCCTTCATGCTAATACTTGTACCTTCTTTTTATAATCAAACAAGCTGGTTCTCGATTCATCCGAAATTTTTTGGCAATATAAACGAAACTTTGGGCTTTTGCTCAAGTTCTCTTTTTGAAGACGATCGGTTTTCGGAATGCTCACTTTGCATTTCCTTTCTTTTCCGGTTTGCCACTATTTTGGTTTGGACGAGCTCTTAAAAGCGACCAACAAATCTCATTTTCATACTTATGATACCAAGCTATTATATGCTTTTCAATATGAAAAAAAAGGGGGGGTACTGGTCTGCTTCGCCATTTTCAGATAATCAATAGGTTCGCCTCTCCTTTTTCCTTGGGTATGCAAATTCATTTGTAAACAATCAGAGATAAACGGCAGAAGGGAGCATAGCTAGAAGAGTTATACACTTAACCCAAACAGAGGTTTAAGATTTTCCAAGCAGAGATGTATGATGTATTCCCCCTCCCCAGTTTTCGATTATGTTATTTCCTGTTGCCTCATAAGTATAGTACAATACATGAGACGCGTTGGCGAAGACAATAATTCCTTCGCGTAGAATTTTTAACAAAAGCCGGCTCATACTTAGGAGTTAAAACCATTAGAGTTCGTACAGCTGCCCATTTCACAGGAAACAAAGCCCTAAGTCAAACTGCCATTATTCCACGGATTTAGCCTGTTGATCACTGATCGGTCAAACTGCCATTATTCCACGGATTTAGCCTGTTGATCACTGATCGGTCAAACTGCATGATTAATGAAATCAACAGTGTAATGAAAAATACGAATTCATTTTGGAAATCCTTGTAATTTTAAAAGACGAGACTTTCACAAATGATGGCAAAATATATTTAACGAAACACTAAATGTGTACGATATTTAGTATAAAATTTCTTTCGGAAAGGATAACTATTGCAAGAAATATTACATACTGCGCAATATTTTTTTTAACTTTTTCGAAATAAAATTGGCCAAAGCGGCTTTTCTGGAAAAATACACTGGAATTTAGTCATGACCGCTCGCTCATTTCGCGATAATATCACGCTTTGATTAATATGTGTAGGAGAATGATCGTGTTTGGCGAGGGTATTCTTAAAACCTCATAATGTTAAATAAAATGGGTAGGATACAAACTGCGCGAAATTTAATTGAAAACCCCATTCTTGTCTAATCAAAAGACCCCTTTTCTTAGTGTCAACTTCCGCACAAAGACCTACAGCAGCCCCACCTAGATACGAAGGCTGAAACAGAACGAAGAAAACCCAACTGCGCGATTTTTGCGTTTCGTCTAAGAAGATGGTGCTACAAAAAGTCATTTATCCTTATTATTGGGCTATTTCATTAAGACTTCAACCCTCTATTTTCGTTTATCAGATGTTGTAAAAATTGTGCATACTAAACAAATATTAAATTAAAAATCTGGTACGTGCTAAAATAAAAAGGAATTTCTTTTATAATTAAATTATAGTTTTATAATGCTTAGAAGATTAATGAGCCAAATCTTGTTTATTCTCCATACGAATTCAAAAATTTCCAAGTACTAGAATATACATATCAGTTTTGACCTACATAAAACGGATAGATTAATGACATACAGAAACTGATTATACATATATATATATATATATATACACACACACACACATAACAAGTTTTTTGATTACATATATTATATATATATATGTAAATCAACTTATCAAATATCGGATTTGCAACGCACCTTAGGTAAGTTTTCTTATCTAAATATTAACAAATCTTCTTAGATAGTACAATAGTTTTAACTTTAAAATTTACTAATTTAAGTAACTACTTCTAATTTAATTTAAAAAATTTTCTTGATTAAATCTAAAAAATAAAGTTTGTTAAGCGATTCTAAATTCACACCAATATAATTATAACAGATGCCTTAAGCTTTCCATTTTTAATCATTGTAGTTATTTTAAAGTTATTTAATTTTTCAACAAATTCCATATTTTAATAGTAGAAACGTTCAAATATTTATTTATTCTGTTTTTCGATTACTATAACCGTATTTCACTCTTCTCTTCCTTTGACTTTCGAACTCCCTTTATTCATATCTTGGGATTTCAAATTCTCTTCATCCATTTCTTTTTCATATATTTTTGTATGGTATTCCAGTTTTCATGTATATAGAATTTGTATATTGTTGTATTGTACTTATGCCAACTTATATAAACTCTTGCAACATAATTCCAGTTAACAGAAGATGTTTCTAACACCTTGGTTTAGATCAATCTTGAATATGCAGTTTATTTTCCAATCTAATTTCAGGTTTTATTATTTATAAAATTAATATCTTCAGGTTTAATTAATTATAAAATTATTTATTTAAAATTATTTGAAAAGAAAGATGATCGCTAAAGCACGTTGTTTCCCGATTTATAATATACCTCATTTATAATTTTTATAAAATTTTACGGCAGTATTGGAATTAACAGTAAATACTCCTAATGCTATACATTTAGATTACAAGGATGTAAATTGCTATTTCCTTCTTCACTGATGCTTTTATGCTATATTCCTAATATTTCATAATGGCATACAGATAAGTTTTAACTCATTTACCAAACATGTAAATGTATAATTCAGCATGCTTTTATGCTTACGAATATTTTATCTTCTCTTTTCTTTAATATATTTTTCAACGTATAGCATCTGATCAGCCTAATTTCAGGAGGTCGTACATCCAGGCGGTAAAGTCTTTAAACATTGGCAGTTTGACCGGAATTTCAAATCCTAGTGATACCCCAACTCTTTCTTTCTCTGTACATATTTAATACAGAAAATTGTAAAAACTTCAGTTTACGAAGTAAAAATATTTTTAAAATTTAATCTTTCAAAAATACTACCAAATTTTGTTCATTGGCAATTTTCGCCCTTATCTTAGCATATCGCTTTACAAATCCCATTAATAAGAAAATAGTAAATAAAGAAATAAACCCGGTTTCTATGACTGATACCTTGGTGCAAATTATACGCATGTTTTTCTAGAAACACAGACTTTATACGGATATCAATAAATTATGGATTATTTCTCCATCTAATTTGCATAACATGTTTATTCTGGAATTTTCTGAAAGTACTATCCATTAGCATGCTTATTCCGGAACTATACTTCCGTACCGAATAATCGTTCGAACGTCAGTTAACTGTATTAAATTAGCCGCCCCAACCGGTATAGTGGTTAACGTCACTTACTGCCGTGCCGAAGGGTCCGGGTTCGAATCGCGGAGAAGGCATAGATGTTTGTAAATGTATAGTGTCAATGCGGCATGGCGGCACTAAATATGTGGCGAGCCGAAAGTTCTCGCGTGTGGTTTGTTGGAAGGGGAGAGGAGTAGGAGACCCTCGGACCTGTCCCCTCGGGGTGCTCTCCATCAAAATTGGGGACGGAACTGAGCTAAATCGCACTGTCACCTGTAATTTACACTGTAAGAAGCTCAAGCATGTTGCTAACGACAGGCATAAAACTAGAGCTCCTTGCGATGCTAACATGTGTGTTTATTAGTACCTTTTATTTCTCTGCTAATTCTTACATTTATGACTATTATTCAAGTAAGTAACCTGTTTAAGATTAGATATTCCTTATCTAATCTTATATCTAATCTTATTATATAATAATTAAATCTTAATCACAAGTAAATAATTAGAAGAAAGAGTAAAGAAGTAATAAATAGTAAAAGACATATAATAAGAATAATAAGTAATTACCTAATAAGAATAATTAACTCATATTCTTTACTTGCTCTTGTGATATATAAGCCTATTTCTCCATTTTTCTTTTTCTGTTGGCTGATTTTGGCTTCGAAAAATAAAACTAGATAGTAACCCTCCGTTTTTTGAAAGCGAGGGGTCTTCTTCGGAAGAAAAAACCTTTTCGCGTAGTTGGGTTGTGGCTAAACAAGGGAGAAGGGACTTTATTTCGCGCAGTTGGGTTATACCGATAAAATGTTTCCTACCTAAAATTAAAAATGTCTTTTTTAATTGAAGAGGAAGGAAGTTTATAGCAAATCTAAATGAAATTTCAGCCGCTATCATATTCTGACGGCAAACTTTGCAAAAATCTTCACAATTAAAGAATTTGAAACATATTCATAAACAAAAACATCGCGCAAATTAGCTAGGAATAGAACTCGCGATCAATCTTCGACTTTTCCCCCTCCGTTATAATTTAAGCTTAATTATATTTCACTAAAACTAATTTGTTATTCTTTTAACCAGCGATTTGCATTTCAGCACATACAATGATAATACGAAGATCATATAATACAAAATATACCTCTAGACTCATATAATACAAAATTTCGAAAATAATGATACTTCAAAAACATCATTCATGCGCTTCGCAATATCATGTTTAAGAAACTGTTTAATTTGAGCAAAATACGCTTCATAACCAGCAGCAAAACTTTAATCTCTTAAGCAAATGCAGTCCACACGTACGTGAAAGTACACAGGAACAAATCGGTACACGCACACGCATCATTTTCTGAATTCGTTCAGCCGTAAAACCATCGAGAACTTTTCAAAACTCTGCCAAAAAATTTGGCAAAATTACAAAATCTCTACTTACCATGCAGAAGGGTGGAGCGCTTTTTCATGCAACAGACATTTTTATTGCGTTTCATATTAAATAATTTACACATTTTACAGTTGCACATTTCGCCAGCACCTACATTTAAGTTCTTTTTTTTTTCTCTCCTCTCTCTTTACTGCGCCACAGGAAATAAAACTTTGAAATTCTAGCAATGAAGCAAGCAAGTTCGGATTTCCGGTGTTTTCGCTGTGACAGATCCATAACATTCTAACTTCGCAGTGTACGTTTTCTGTGAATCGAGGTTGATAATAACAAAATAATAATAAATGACTTAAACAAAAGATAAAAAATGGCTATCGCTAGAAGGCAAATTATATAAAAAAAAAATGCAGGTAATAAAAAAAGTGAACAAAAAGCACTTTAAGTGTAATTTTACTCATGTTCTTTTTAATTGAGAAACATTAAAATTTCTGCCCTTTCTTCCTAACATGCAAAATAAATCCGTAAACAGATCACGTACATCCATACATCACTGCTAAAGACTTAAAAGATTAAAAACAACAATATTGTTAAAAAAAGGGGCCCCCCCTGAAAATTTCAAAAACGCAATATGGGTGACTTTTGATCGCTTTAAAAGCTAGCGTAATTTTTATGCACAAAAGCCATGACATGAACGAAAGCTTAATTCCAAAATTTCACATACATAATATATTTCTTAAGCATGAAAAACATATCGAAAATACGAATTATGTGACAAATATGTGGGTCCAAGAAACGAAACAGTAGATCGAAGAAAAGCAGAAATACTTCTTATATGTAACAAGATGTTTAATAGCAAATTCGATTTACAGTTACTCAATCTTTAACAAAGCCATTCAAATAAGTCGATACCATACATGTAATGCAATGCCACACAAGCAGTTCGATCGTATAATATAATAATTTACTATGGTCTCTCAAAGACCGAACTACCATATTTCCTCGGGTATATCCCCCTTGGCATTTTAGCTGCAGGTTCTGAAAATTTTTTAAATATTCGCATAATTATACCGTTCCTCAATGCGTTTAGAGAACGAGCTCCCCTAGATTTTAAAATGAATTCGTCCACGTAATGATTATTTTCGTCATACTAACAAACCCTCCCAGACTACCTACGAAGGTGACGCCGAACTTTTCCTTTCTAACTGTTGAAATTTACGCAAATTTAATACCAGAACCATCCAATCGCAGCGAAGCAAACCCAAGTTGATATTCATGGAGTCAGTTGCAGATTCACATTCTTATGGATGATTTAAAATAGCAAACACAACAATAAGAAGGGGTTATAAGGTATTTCTCCCGCCTTCTTAGCATGCCTTTGTCGTGAAATGGCAAGCACACTCATCGCGTATTCGAGAGGTCCGAGGTTCGAGTTCCGACGAGGACACTGCTTATTTTTCATGTCTTCCTACTTCGAAATAACCTAATGTCTCTACAGGGTGATATTCAAGTTACTAAGAAATAGAAAGGAAGGTATATTATTCGATATTGTTAATATTACCATGTTTTCTTACTGGAAGATAAGTTTCGCTTAAAAAAATATTATAATAATTGTAGTTTATACGCGACTAGTTCCAATTGTTATGTTCTTTCCATAACTGCAATCCTTCGGATATTATATTATTTCCATAATATTCCCCTCGATAAAATTAGTAAAAAAAGGGAGGGGAGAATATGGTAGATCCTCCTTCCTCCAAATGCGATAATATACTTAATTTCTACAATCTGTCTCTTCCTCCGGAAATGATAATTATAAATTTCCTTTGCCTATTTGGGTATTACAAGAAGAGATTTAGCTTTTGTTCATACAGACTGCAATAGTCATGGAAATTTTTAACACTTTTTGTTTGTTTGTTTGTTTGTTTGTTTGTTTTTGTTTGAATTTTGGATATTTTTAAGTCAGAAGTTTAACATCAAGAAATTTTAAGTATGATGTTTAAAATCTAATTTGTACATACAACTTCTTAATAGCATTTGGAATTTAGTATAACATCAGATTTTCTAGCAGACCCATTGGAAACACTTATTTTTAACATGCAGTTAAATTACAGTTATTTTGTGGTAACAGAATCGGTTATGAAAGAGAATATTAGAATTTTTCTTGGGGTTTCAAAATCACTAACTGATTAAAATTTACACAGTCAGAGATATTATACCATATGTTTAAGAAAACAATTACAAAGATAATGGGGAATTTAAAAAATTTACTTTTAATAAAGTTGACCAATCACCAGTTTAACGCGTAATATCATAGAGCATCGGTACCTTCTTCCGAGATTTGATTCTTAAATCGATAATATCATTTATCGTGCATATAATAAATTTCATTAAGTCTCCCTTCATCATAATAGCACTCTCTACAGAACACATCATTCGTCTTTATTTAAACTACCTATCGAACTGCAATTTTTAAGTTTTAACTACCTATCGAACTGCAATTTTTAAGTTTTTTCTCTTTAGGCAGCAACTAGTTGACGAAATTTAAGGTACCCTGACTGTTAATTACCCTATATAATTCACACTGCCAACATATCTTATTAAGTAAACATTCATAATCGCATTTAACATACTTCCTGAACAAGTTTAGTTATCAGGAAATTAGGCTCATATCGTTTCACTTGAAAGCCAAAAGAGATTAAATATCACTATTTTATAACGACTGCAAGCTTCATTGCACTTATTTCGTCGTGATTGGAAAAACATGTTACACAACATGGCGTTCAAGCAAAACGTTTACCTCTTCGCTAAAACGTCATGTCATAATGATTTCATTAATATTACCGCATGAAGGTCTATCACAAAAAGTGTATGCTTGAACTATCAAAACTGCTAAATTACGACCGATTCGTAGAACACAATCGTTGACAAAATTTGCAAATGCGAAAGACTTTCCCATTCTCCAAAAACGGTTCGTATATACAGGGTGGTCATAAAGAAACTTTGCCAACATCTGCACTTCTAGCGTCCGTTCCGGTTAACCGATCGACATGAGATTGCAAATATAGTTAGTCGGAGGTACGCACTCGAGATTCTGTGAATGGCGACACAGGGGCTCTCACGGTTACGGTTATAGTTGCAAAAACTCGAAAATGTCGAAAGGCAACGCCAACTTTTTCCGGTCGCAAAATATTCAGCGCATACGAAAACCCTAAATAAAGTTGGAACGGTACCGATATGTCCAAAAACTGGCGTGCTATGTATACCCAAAAAACAATTCTGAAAACCGGCATACGAAACACGATCTGGGCGTACGCAGAAGATTTACATATGACAGAGACAAAACACCGATCACTGATGACCACACATATCAGACAAAAGAATTCCTTTATTTAGACCAAACATTTTCCATATGGGTGCCATCACAGGCAAGTGTGCATTGCATCGGGAGACGGTGGACAATACCGCTGAACGCAACATGGTATGAGAGATGCTTACAAATAGAATCCTTTAAATCCGACAACGTTTGCGGATTGCATAGATAAACCCTGAATTTGAGATATCCCCAAAACCAAAAATCCATAGGCGTCAGATCGGGGGATCGCGGAGGCCACGGAAAAGGATAATGGCGTGAGATGATGCGATCACCAAAATGTTGTTCCAGGATCATTTAACAAACCTCGCTATATATGGAGGTGCACCATCTTGCATCAAAACGATGTCACTGAGTGCATTCCGCCTACGCATTTCCGGTAGTAGCGTTCATCCCATTTTGATAATGCACTTTTATCAAATCACCAAGAACTTTCACCGGAAGAGTAATTTCGTCGCCATGTGCGAGTTCCCGAATGACGAACTTCTCGTACCCGCCTGGTATTTTATCGGTTTCTTCCGTTGAATATTTGGCGATCGGCGTTCTGTGATAGGTATCTTGCCTTTGTTACATGCAAATTTTCTTCGTGCTCCGAGATCGTGATTCGTTGGCCGGTTTTCAGAACTCTTTTTTGTGTATGCATAACATGTGCGTTTTTGGACATATTGGTACCGTTTCAACGCTATTTAGAGTTTTCGTATGCGCTGAACATTTTGCGGCCGGAAAAAGTTGGCGTTGCCATTGGACATTTTCGAGTTTCTGTAAATCGAACTATAACCGTAACCGTGAGCGCCCCTGTGTTGCCATTCACAGAATCTCGAACCCCCGAATAACTATATTTGCAATCTCATCTCAATCGGTTAACCGGAACGGACAATAGAAGTGCAGATGTTGGCAAAGTTTTTTTATGACCACCCTGTATATGAGGAACACCGTGAAAACATCCAAGGAATTCATTCTATTCCACCTACTACTAAGAAAAATAAAGCTATTAAAAACTACCAAGGTGCTGCAGATTCAGAAACAATTGCCTAACTCAGTCAGCCCAAACATTCTCCAAGAAATTTACTCGCATAACAGGGATACTGTCTTCAGTAAATAGCTCGAATCCAGCAGCAGGTAGATATTCGTCACTGCAGGCAATGGCTAAATAGAGTGTCGTCATTCCTTACCTTCCGATTGACTAAACTAACAGCAAAGTTTTGCTAAAACCAATGTTTTGAGTCTTGCAATATAATGCGCAGTATGGGAATTTACTTTCCCATCTCCGTTCTTATGGAAGAGCATTTTTATGAATGCATCTGATGTCGCCGAGTCTGAGAGACAGCCTCGATAAGCTAGGAAAAAGAGTCTCCTCCAAAAAATAATTTGCTGAATTCTTGGATGAGAAAATACTTTCATATTTATCACCAATTTTATAAAGATATGTACGACACCGCACGGACATGTAAATATTTTTTTTGCAGATTTTTAAACGTCTTGGAACCTTAAACTACACAGTTCTGGCACGATTCTTGGTATTATACATTACGACATAAAAGAGTATTTGAAATTAAACTTACAATTTTCAAGAATTATGCACAGTGACACACTAAGATACCAAAATTACAGATAATTTCGAAAAAGCTGACAAAACCGACTGCCAACTTTTAAATATCATATTCAGCAGTTCTTTTTTAAGCTCCGTTGCATTAAAAAACAACAAGAAACAGGGAAATTCAATTATTTCCCAATTATCCATAGAATTTGTAGAAATTTACTAAGATAAATAAAGAAGATTTGAAAGCGCAGTCGCTTAGCTTCCAAACTTCCATAATCCGGACGAAAACCTTTCCTACCTTGGAACTGATTTAAAAACATCGACAAGAAGTAATTACACAAAGACTTTCGGAAAATAAGGACCATCTGAAAAACTTTCGTGGTTTAAAAATGCCTTGAGTATTTTACTCCATTTCTACATTAAATATTATTGCAAATCATTGACTTTAATGATAAATGTCCGACCAGCGGTCGAGCAGTTAAATCGTTGAATACTGCTAGTTCCGACCCGGTTCGAATCCAGGCGAACGGGCTGGCTGCATGGTCGTTTTTGTTATTTTCCCCATGTGTAAGAACCAGTTTTCCTTAGAAAGTTCTCCACAGGCATCCCTCTCCTTAGGCAGATAGCCCTAGCGTGCTTTGCTATAAGAAACCAAACTAAACCTTAAAAATAAACTTCGTTAGTCGCGTAACAGGAGTAGTCTTTTACATGACAACTACAGCGTATGCCTCTCTTTCCAGCTTGCATTAATCTGAATTATCTTTTCATCAATGATACAGCAATAAAAATCTCCATGATATTCTCTCATTTCTTTCTAACTTTAATTCAAATAAAAAAGAAAGATAGAAAACCTAAAAAGATTCAGATTTTAACGTAGCACCAGAGGGTTTGTTACGTTGTTTATGCTCACGCTGAGCATCGCAGGTTACCAATTTGCTCTTGAACTCACCCCCGGGGGGGCAGCTTTATTATTAAGCACCGCCTTCTTCGCACCTACGTCATATACAATTCAACAGCAAAATCACAGAATTTTTAAAAGCAGCATAGCAGTATATGTTTACTTTTCGTTTTGTGATTTTACGTCGAATCACCCTGAATGTCCGTTTCCCTTTTCAAATTGCTGCCACCAAATATTATCGCCCTGTATTATATTTGAAGAAATTGAATAATGAAGAATCTGCATAAATGCGTGTCTGTTTCTCGCATACATACAACGTTGTACAGAAAAAACATTTTTATCTCCAGCGCACGAGACTGTATCGGAAATTCTAAAGACACGCTCATTTTTTAAATAATTTTGCGATACTGCCTTGAATTGAATTTTACCGTTTAAGTGCGAAGAACATGACATTTAATAAATAAAGGCAACACACAAAATGTTTAAAAAACACCCCTTTGGACGTAATTCAGAATCAGAAATCTTTCAGATTTTAATTTTTATATTTTTTATTTTATTTATTCATTTTTTGTCTTTTTATTATTAAACTTCTATGTTTAACTTTATTAAATATCACGCTCTTCGCACTTAAACCACATAAAATTCAACAGTAAAATCAAGAAATATTTAAAAACCGAATTGTTAAACAAATCTTTAGAATTCCCGATAAGAGTATTTGGGGCTGCCATATATTTTTTTAATATTCGCTATATTATTTTTTTAATAATTAGCCGCTCGCGGGGTCAGCAACTTAAAACGGTAATCACAAAAAAAAGTACATAATGATTTCAATGAGTCCAGCTAGAGTAATTTCATAAAAACATTGAATATTACTGATTAAATATTTCACAATTTTAATGCATTTTTAGTTCAGTCAATCACATTCAAAAGCAGAAAAAAATATTCTTAAGAACTATGGTTATTCCTTTTAAATCGCTTAGTTACCTCAATACTTACTCAATAACCGTTCAGATTAAATCTGAAAGCTAAACATCTTACGCTTTACTGAATAACAACACACTGAAGCGCGTCACATATTTCAACCCGAGTTTCTTGATTATAATTCAAAGATCTTAATAGTTTGCCGAAATCACAATTGCCTGGCGCGCTCGAGAGAACGGTGTTATCAATTTTCGCTTTCCAGTTGCTGAGTTTGTAAATCAAAAATTCATTAAATTTATAAAAAATTTAAAATAAATTTCAAAGAAAATCTGAAAACGTTCAGATTTTATATTACGCCCAAAGGGGCGTTTTTTTAATGTTGCGTGAGTTACCTTTATTTATTATATATCACATTCTTCGCACTTAAACTGTAGAGTCATTAGGATTATTTTGAAAGCAGGAGAGATGAAAAAGGAGCAATGCCATCGCCGAGACTCGAACCACGGACCTCTCCAATACGATGACCATTACACCACGAAAGTATGCTAAGAAGGCGGGAGAAATACCTTATATACTCCTCCCTTTTAAACGGCGACTGGATAGGAACCCAATCGCCAAATCCTGGTGGAAAGAAACATCATCCACCACCATTTTTAGTTCATGCGCCACTGTAGAGACGTTAAGTTTAAAAAAAAAAAAGCAGGAGACATGTAAAATGTGCAATGCCCCCTCTGGGACTCTAACCACGGACCTCTCGAATACGCGTGGAGTGTTCTGGCCATTATGATAAGATGGCGGGACAAATACCTTATAAAACCATAACATTCAATTCAACAGCAATATCACAAAATAATTTTAAAAGACAGCATATCTTTAAAATTTCCGATACACAGTCTCACCAGCTAGAGATGATTTCCCCCTCCCGTATAGTGTTGCCATTGCTCGCTTTGAAATCGTCGAGTTTGTTGATCAAAAATTCGTTAAAGTTTTACAAAACATGAAAAAGATAATAAAACAAATTCCAAATTCGAGCTTCCTAGATGCCCATATTCAGGTGGAGGATTACGTTATTCAAAATTTGATGGCTCCAGGTACTGTTGTTTCATCACAATGTGATAAAAATACATTTATGCAGATTCTTCATTATTTAACTTCTTTAAATATAATAGAGAGCTCTAATATTTGGTGGCAACAATTTAAAAAGTGATTCGCCGTTTATAGTGAATCAACGCAAAATGCCAAAACGAAATAATAGCCCTTCGGGGTAAATTGCTCCTTTAGGCTAGCAAATTTGAAATTCAAAATTCGGGCTTCGAGGTGCACGTGCTCGAGTGGAGGACTACGTGTTTATAAAATCTGGCACCTCTAAAAGGCGCCGTCGTTTTCCCACAATTGAAAGAAACACCAACACATCCTACATTTTTTTTTTTTTTAATAATACATGGCGATAACACATTTGGTGGCAACAGTTTGGAAAATAAATTGAATATAAAAGTGATACGGACAAGAAGTGAATGCTGAGATTAACAGCCATCTTAGTTGATGAAAAAATAAATAAATAAATAAAATTTTATTTTTTCCCTTTTCAATTTTTATCTGTTACATGAAATACCTTGTATTGCATAAATTTTATGTACACTGGTGTGCAAAAATTAAGGACGAGACGGTTTTTTCAATATAACTTTGTATAAAAGCTTTCCAAATCAACACATTTAATACCGTAAGATCCCCAATACGTAAGGACATGAGTAATGTAAGCAACCTTTACTAAAAGAGAAATCAGAGGGATAAAAAGAAGCTTTATTGAAAAAGTAACATGGAGCGCAATGCGACTGAAGGCCGAAACACCCCTGTGATGGGTGTCCAGCAAGAAACATCCGGTCTTTAATAGGGGATATGATCTCCCCTGACTGCTAGGTAGGTTTCACATCATTTGTGCATGCTGGATATGTGGTTGTTAATGAGTTGTTGAGACACTGCTGCTCGTTCCTCTTGTAGCACCAATCGCAGTTTCGGAATCGTTACTGGCGATAAGTTACGTGCTGCCACGGGTCTCCCTAGTAAGTTCCGTACATGCTTGACGGGATTTAGATCCAGAGACCTTGCCGACCAATCCATGTGTTCAATATCTTCACTCTCCAACAGCTCTTCGACAGTAACTGTGCGATGAGGTGGAGCGTTGTCGTCCATGAAGAGGAACTGAGGACCCATAGCCCTTGTGAAAAGACGCATGTAAGGAAGAAGAACCTCGTTACAATAGCAGTCCCAGGTGACGAACCTCCTTGGGAGATATGAAGGTCGGTCCGGCTACCAAGCATTATGTCTGCTCGAACGAGAACTCCGCGACCTCCAAAACAGTCCCTTTTGATGATGTTGAAGGGGTTATTGCGTGTTCCCCGCTCTGTCCAGATGTGTATGTGTCTAGAATCGCAACTCAGACTAAATCTGCTCTCATCTGTAAAGAGTACTCGTCCCCATTCATTGTCTCTCCAATTCCGGTGTTCCCGGCACCACAGAGAACGCCTTCTCCGATGGGCAGGCGTTAGAGGTACACACCGTACAGGGCGTTGTGCAAACAGACCACCACCGTGCAGTCTTCTGGCCACGGTAAAACGCGATATCCGTCGTCCAGTCGCCTGTGTCGTGTGTCTAGCGACTTCTCCCGCTGTCTGCCGCCTGTTTCTTCTGGCCTGTAAGGCAATATACCGGTCATCTGCGGGTACCATTACTAAACCCCCGGATAGCTGTTCCTGTAGTTTGAAATTGTCTCCAAAGTCGTGAAACGATGCTGTGAGCAATTCCGAACTCTGCAGCCACACTTGTCACACTGTGGCCTTCCTCCAACTTCCCAATGATTCGACCTCGGGTAAAAGCATCCAGATGTCGTCTAACAGATTGATTATTCGCCATTTCTGGCTGAGGCAGCAACTCGGTGTGATTTTAACTGCTATACGGCGTGCAATCTCTTTGCCAGAAATACTGATCTTACACCGACAACATGCTTTATACTACTCAGACACTCCCCCATTACGTTTACCTGCATATCTGCGCATGTGCTACCGTACATCACCTTACTTATTCTCCTGATTGGTCTTTCTGTCCGCTCTGCCTCTTCGTTCAGCTGATATGCTAATTTTTCGACTTCGTCCTTAATTTTTGCACACCAGTGTATTGTATAAGGGATCTAAATTTACTGAAAGAATATATTTAATGAAGTATTTACTAAAGACAAACGATTATAAGATCAAATATTATAAATACGATGGGGAGGAAGAATATGTACTAATACTATTAGGGAGTGGTAAAGAATGATTGTTTACTTTTTTGCCTAATGTTAAAAATACGCCTTTAAAATGCAGGGCTGTGTACGATAGCCGCAGCTATTTTTAAAGATTAATAACAAAATTATGTAACCTATTTACTCCGTAGGAGTTAGTTTAGTTAGGGTTAATTGAGCAAAATTTCGTTATTAATTTTTACACTCATTTTTTCCATTTACAGTTTCATATTTGACAAAAACCATGTTACAATATTTTTTTATCTAGTCTGATATCTAATTAATTAAGCAGTGCTCTTTCAATACCCTACAGAAACCAAACAGTAAAGCTTTCTCCGATATATTCTAGTTGAAATGTAAGAAAAATTTTCATACAAGTTTTGACGATTCTGGTATTCACATTTAAAAAGATTGTCTTTCCTTGTTCTAAGCAACAGGTTAACGCAAGAAATTTTATATATATGTGCCTGCATTTTATTCAATTCTAAGAAATTAGATTAATTTCTTTGTAATGAAAATCAGATAAATCCTTGCACATATTCTGCTTTCGGAAAACGCATCTAACGTACCTCGGACGTGGAACTCTTTTCATTTATACAAACGCCTTTGTTCAAAGTAAATAAGTAAAATTTCAGTATTGCGAAACGAAACTAAAAAACATAAATAATTATTCCACCTTACGCATAAAAATGCAAAAGTGAAACAACTTCTCGAGAGCAACAGAAACGAATAACCGGACTACGGCATAAATTAAAGTTCCTCCAAAACATCTGCATTTGCTGTGCTACATGTCGTACATAAAAGCTACAGAAATGGACCTCACTGAATTTGCCATAAAAAAAAAATAAAAAAAAATCATTTGTTTTCCCCGACATGAAAAAATGCAAACTCTTACAAAATATGAAAACCTTATTTTAATAATACTTTTCTGCCTACTTCCATCTCAAACCTCTTTCATGTGAATACCTATAACTCAGTCGTTATATGGCCGTTTTGTTACAATTTCTAATTATTTAATATCTCTAATTATATTTTTGGCAAAGCACGCTAGAACTTGCCACGGTGGTCTTTGTACTCAAGGTTTGTTAAACTACGTGAAGAAATAAAATACTTTTTAAATACTGAATGAGGATATCATAAGACATTGTATTGACCGGATAAATAGGAAGAAGAAACACAGGGAGAAATTTCCGTTATTCCGCCAAGATACATCGGAATGAAGAAATACAAAGCTTTTATGGCAAAGATTAAAAAAAAAAAAAAAGTTTTTTTAAGACTAAAAAATAAAAATTTACAAAACCGTTTTTAGTAAATTTAACATGATTTACGATTTGTGAGAATTGATACCATTTGATAATAATTAAAAATTAATTCTTTTCTTTATACAAAATAGCACTAAAGCAACATTCCCTGAAATCAGACACGCTCAAATTAACATACTATTATTAACAAATCTAATCACACACTTTCCATTTTCGTTCTACAGAAATTTGGAAATGGCTCAACACAATGCAGTCTTTACCGCAGGCAGAAAATTCGAAATTGAACGCGTGATTGGTTAGCGCTACAACGAATGCTGAATCACCACAGCAAATAGAAATTCACCTTCAATTTTAAGACCATTTATTTGCCTCTACGACAAAAATTAAAAGCCCGTCTTGACACGTATGACAGCCACCTTTTGTTTAGAATCATTTGGTTTCCAGGTAACCAGGTTAAACTTCACCAAAGTAGCAGCCCACAGGCACGTACGTATGTTGAGATACAATCTTTAAAATATGTCTTAGGTTGCACTCTGACGTGAAGACAGCTGTTCATGTTCCATCACAGGTAAGAGAAATCGTGCTACAGGTTTTCTAATCATCTGCTATCGTTCTATTTCGTAGAGTTATGCCTGGAATATTCTGTAAGATCTCCATAACATTGCGTACTATTTCACACTGATAATAATTACTAATTTTTTATTTACATATACGCAAAATTAATAATTAATACAGTGAACATTCACCTTTTGCGCTTCCGTTTCCATTCATATCTCCTAATCTCTCTTAGATTATACTCTGAATACAGCAGTCAAAATCGACAAAAATTTGTTGGAATACCGCGATCTCGCATCTGCAACAGTAAGAAAAACTGCGTCGCCGCAGATGCGCGCTAATTAAGGATTTGACTTTAAAAAATGAGGCAGGTGGGGAGCATTTTGGTATCAAACAAAATTAGAGCTTTAATTAGAGAATATTATACTTCGGGATTTTTTTTTCCCTGAAATGATGCTAAGCAAAAAATAGTATCTCTGTAAATCTTAATAGCATATCTAAATATACTAATACCATATTTATATAAATACCTCTCTAAAATTTTAATTGAGTTTTTTTACAACTAGATCAAGACTAGAATATTGATATAAAATATATATCTCAGTTATCTTATTTGAGCATGTACATGTCGCTTGGAACATTTACCCAGTCACACCCTCATTTAGATCACCAATTATTTTTATTACATAATCAAATTCCCTTTTATTACATAATCACATTCCATTTTCAATATATAATCACATTCTATGCGATAAAACGACGGCTCTAGAAGTCGATGCAATCAAGTCAACAATTTCAACGTCACGTTATAAATATCAGTATTATACACGTTAGGACTATGAAACGGAAATATTCGCAGCTAAAAATAATTTTAATGATACGGTATAGACCTTCTTTTGAAGGCCGTTCCTTCTACAGATATTACTTTTCGAAAGAACCAACGCAAACCTTGCGCAATTATTAAAAGATAATTTTAACCATTCCTCTAGCAAAACAGCAGTTATTCACTTATGGTGGTGGGAGAAGAAAAAAGTTTTTTTTCGCTCTGTTGTCTAGCATATCACTGGCAGGTCAAGAATATGGAGATAATACGATTGTGCGAGGCATCAAAGACGTTAGAGTTCACTTTCATGTTATTCAAACCACTCAGCCCCCAGTTTTGCTGTATAAACTACAGCGTTGTCGTCCTGGTACACACCGCCGGGATAAAATGTTTGTCTTTTGAACATTTGAGTGAATCTGATCCTTTCAGCATAGAGTTTCAGTCTGTTGTCTCAGTCTCTTCGATAGACCTTTAAAGTAATATGGCCGTCAAAAACATTAAGTATTGCCAGTTTCTTTGGCGATACTGCGGCCTAAACTGTAACCAATGCACCTCCATTCTTCATTCTAGATGCGAATCATTTGAGATGCCTCTGAAGAAATTCTCTGCACATAAACTCTCCTGGAAACTGGCACGATCAAAACTAAAATTGTGGCTGAGCCCACAGAGCTCGACATTGGCGCTTCTCAATTTTTAAGTTAAAGCGAAATTCTAACCGGATAGCACTGGACCTTCAAGTAAGAGAGACTCCCTCACTATTTCCTTTTTTTTTTTTTTTTTTTTTTTTTTTAAAACAAAAAATTTTTGGTAAAACAAACATAATTTCAGCAGAAAATTCTTTTGATCTTGAAGAATCTTATTTAGTAATAAGTAATTCATAAAAATCGATTTTAACTTCCAAATGCATGCCCGTTCTTTGTTTAGGAAACAACCTATAGATGGAGGTTAAGGCTTTTAAGGAAAGAAAAGTCCCCAAACATCAGAATCTTAGAAAATTATTATCTTCCAAGAGGAGAAATAATTTTTTTAATATACTATACTTTTCAGTTTATTTGAAAAACAGGTAATTTTTTTTTTCTTTCTCGGAAGTGCTATGAGTGATGATCCTGGTCATGTATTCGCTGATTCGGTATTGGCAATAGGTTAACACAGTGAAATACTACAACAGTTGGCTAAGAAGACATGTTCAGCGCTAGAGATTTCATATAGAAAAGAGTACCTGCAGACTTCGGAGCGATGTAATTAAATACTGCGGGAGGGGGATGATAACTTGTACAGAGCCTTACATTTGTTCCCAGCTTACAGATCACTGCTTGGATTCGCGGAAAAAATTTTCCCTCGCCACACTCTGCTAGACAGCTAGAATTGCACAGACAGAGATTCGTGGTCAGGAAGTTGTTGGACCCTTCTCTGCTTGTTTTCAAACTTACGTTTCTCCGTTAAAATTCCCTGTCATATTATACTCTTTTTAGCATTTTCTCTATTCTCATTAGTATGGTTTTAATCGTTTCACTTTTTTTCATTGGTGTACTACAAAAAGAATTTTTTCCCCCTGAAATAGTACGCTAGTGTACATTCACGGCTTAAATTCGGCCGCAGTCTGGCTCCACTATTTCTCAGTTTCTGAATGAAATAGTAGTTCCAGCCGGAGCTCCAAATAAGACGTTAATATTCATTATTTTATTATTTAACTATGTATCATTAATTTAATTTAATTAGTAAGTTTTTAATTATTTTGCTACATTTTATTAAATTTTAATTATTAATTAATTTTTATTTTATGAGTTATTTTCTTCTGTTCATCTTTCCTGATATCCATCCATAGGGCTCTGGTATTTCTATGTTTATAAACTAAGCTCTAAGCAAATTAAAGGTGAACTCATGAATGAATAACATGCATTCTGCATTGCGTATTGTCCAAATTCTCCTTCGGCCCATCAGCGGCCGAGTGGCGAAGTCGTTGAAAACTGGTAGTTTGGTCCGGAGTTCGAATCTCGGAGAACGGGATTGCTACATGGGCGTTTTCGCTATTTTCCCACGTTTGTAACGTGTTTCATTTATTTTATTTAAATAAATAATAATAATAATAATTGTGTAACGTGTATACGTGGCAGTTTCCCTAGAAAGGTCCGCCACGAAGGCATCCCTATCCTTAGGCAGGTAGCCCTCGAGTGTTTTATAAACCAAACCAAAATCTGCTTCACCTAATAGTTCTGAAACCTGCGTTTAACATGAACGCCAGTTATCACAGACATTGCATCAAACAGTAAAAATTCAACCGTAAACCCCCAATAAGTTATTACAGGTGCAAAAAGTAAAGTTCAAGAGACTGTTGAATTCTGTTACAACTTGAGTAGTCATCTTCTCTACGGCGCACATATTCTTTTTAATACTCTTTACAGCCTTTTTTAAATAACTTTCTCTTACCTCGGCAATTACTGCGATTTGGACAGAATCCTGTTTTCTAGATACAAGCACATACATGCTGGAATACTGTGGCTATCGATAAAACAAAATGACCTACTGTCTTGGTAACAGACAAACCGACCGGATGATCACTAGCAATTCATCTTCTTTTGAACTGCGATATATCTCTTATTTATGTTTTATAATTCTTAATGAATTGCCGAAATTCTCTAATATTTCTAAAAACTAAAAACTCTTACTCTGTTACTGTAGATAAAATTGGAAATTTTTCAGAGTACGCAACTGAAAATGCACACGCTGGCTTCAAATCTGCAATGCGATATTCGTTAGTTGTTTCAGTTTTATTATGCAAACTCTGTAAATGAGTATATTTTCCTCATATGCCTTCGCAAAATATTAAAGAAGGAAACAAAATCATACTTTGCATGATAACAAATCTACGTAGAAGGCTTGCGAAAAAATGCTTCCTACTTCAAGCGTAATTAATTGACCACGTGTGAATTATGATATATGAACTATCTGGCATAGAGAATATTAACATGGTACTTTGTTATTAAAAGTGATAAATAACTTTAACACCATTTCTTTCTTGTAAACAAAATAAACAAAAATGTTTTCAATTACATAAATCCTAGCTCATTTTTTTGTGGAGCGAATGAAAAATATAATTTTTTTAAATTATTATTTAAGGCGAGAGAAAAACGGATTTCTTATTAAATAAACAATTTTTTCACAAGAAATGACTTCTAACATTATAAAGCTAGTCAGTTCTTAAAAACGAAAAAAGTTTAAACACAATTTTTAAAAAAGAGAGAGACAGAAGAAAGAGAAATTTATATTTTAATCTTTTCTAAACATTTAAATTTTAAATTTACCGCACATTTTTTCCAAATGTTATTGATTCCGAAGACTTGACTGAAATGTTTTTATGAAATACTAACGATTTTTAATAAAGATCATTAATCGTTTTGTGAAACATGAAGCATATTTTAGATCTTCTAGGTTCTATTAGCAAATTTGGGCTGAGCTTTAAAATTTATTTGAGATTGAGTTTTAAATTTCGGACTGGGGGGATATTTTCTTCTTTTTTACGTGCTTTCCTTCTGCCCGTTAATAAAATCAGTCAATTCAACCGCAAAAACGTAGCATTCATTTTGGAGGCGGGAGGGACAAACGTTGACACAGCTGAACTAGCAGTATTATGTATTTATCTAGTGCTGAAGATCAGTTCGAGAGCCTAAGTTATTAGGTGACAATATTAAAAACGGTCATCCGGCATTTTCTAACTTAAGAAACGATAATACTTGATGAAAATATAATGCATAAGATAAAACACAGCTTCAATGAAATCGAGATGTTTAAGCTACTTACACTCAGTCGATGAAGCTCTCTGTTCTCAATTATTTACAAGTCAGTAGTAATAATTACAGAATTACATTAATTTTCACCATACCTTGTAACTTTTCTCCATTTGTACGATTCAATAGCCTTGAAAAGTCCCGAGAGCGTTTCCACGGAACTATTTTTGGAGATGTAGATCGATTTGAAGATCTTTTGCTTTCAGCAACTTGAGAAAAATTTCGGCTGAACTCAGGATCTTCTAAAAATATTTATTATAAGCAGATAAGTATTTATATGAATAACAGCGCATTTTATGCTTCTTATGCTAATAATGATATAAGTTTTGAGATAAAAATTAAATCTTAAATCTAAAAAATATAATAAAAATAAAAGATTCAGCGAATTTCAAACTGCAACGTTACATTAAGATTTCTTTAAACTATATGATAACGATGAAAAAAAAGATCCAAGACTCGGAAGTATATTTTAACATTTCTCTGTGAGTTAAAAGAATGCAAAAACACCAATATATAAAAAAATTTTACTTAAAAATTCTACTGGAAGTTTCTTCCCATTAAGATTTTCTGCGTGTCTCTTGCATTCTCAGAGTTGGTCAGGAGAAAGCTTTTAGTGGGTCATGGAATGTTTTAAATACTATTTTTTAAATACTTTGTATTATTACCTATATTTACTAATTATAATAATTTATAACATCAATTAAATTGTTAACAGTAATACACGTTTATTTCTTAACAGCAATATACGTTATTGTCATTTCATTTTTACATTATTTTCTTCAAAGAATCTTTATCCTCCCTTTTTTTCATAGCAACAATACGCATGTGCGCCGCAATAAAATCACAATCACACGCATGTCTCAAGATTAAAAAAAATGGAAACACTAATCTGTTCTATTACGAGAAATAATATGCAATTACAGTCTCATGAAGACCTCTCTATAATTTGACAAATTTTGGAAATGAACAGAATTTCTAGCATCCGATTCCATGTCAATCTCTTAATCATTCTGTTGCTGATTCTTAATAATTCAAAATAATTAAAACCTATATTTAATCTCGATATATATGTTAAATATTCAATGTAAATAAGGAGCTATTTTACATAGCTAAAGTTTAAACAAAAGTTATTTGACAATAATTTATAGGTTGCAAGCTTACTTTATTGACTGCAAGTTTTACCGAGTATAAATTCTTTAAAATAGCAAGCAAATTACCCAAATGACCAAGAATTACCCTGTAAATAGGGTACCACAGTTTTATATGCCTCTATAAATTATTTAAATGTAGATAGAAGAAGAAAATTTTACGTTACTTTTTAATAACCGTGATGATTCACAATTGAAGCAAAAAATAAATAAATAAAATTCTGAAATATTTCAGATTTTAGCATTCGCCCAAAAGAGTTTGTTAAGGTTTTTTATGTCTCGCTGAGCTCGTAGTCTATAAGTCTACTGTTACACTCACTCCTACTACCCATGCACTTTTGTGTGTGTGTGTGTGTGTGTGTTTTTAACTTTATTATTTAGCATTATTTTCTTCGCACTTACGCTATATGCAATTCAACAGTAAAATTACAAAAATTTTAACAGCAGCATAGCAGTATACGTTTAGAATTCCCGATGCAGCGCAAAGTATTCGCATACATACTTTTCTTTCTTTTCAATCTTTTCTCAGTTCATCACATCAACATTCAGTTTTCTTACGAAGATGGCTATACAAAATTATTTTAAGTCTTTTTATTATTTATATTTTGCATGTTTATTTTATTTTTATTATTAATTTATTAAATATCACGTGTTGGAGCTTACGCCATATAAAATTTGCTCAACAGCAAAATCACAAAATATTTAAAATCAGCATATTTTTAGAATTTCCGATAGACAGTCTCGAGCGCTGGAGATAATTTTTCTTTTTTAAAAATCCGTACAGTGTTGCCACTTCTCGCTTTGAAATCGTTCAGTTTGTTAATCAAAAATTCGTTAAAATTTTACATAATATAAAAAAGTCAATGAAGCTAATTCGAAATTCAAAATTAGGGCATCCAAGTGCCCATGTTCGGGAGGAGGACTACGTTATTCAAAATTTTGTGGCTTTAGGTACCATTGTTTTTTCAGAATGCGAGAAACGTGAAAACATTCAGAAAGATTCTTCATTATTTAATTTCTTTAAGGATAATACAGGGCGACAATATTTGGTGGCAACAATTTGAAAAGTAAAACGCCGTTTATAGCGATTCAACGCAAAATGCCGTTTTGAGATTAAGATCCCATTCGGGACTAACGTCCCTTCTGGGTTAATAAATTTTTAAAAAAAACTTTATGAATAACGAAGGTTTTTGCAAATTATATAACAATGAAGGCAGTTAAGGCTAACACAATTACGGCCTATTTTATTTGGCAGGAAATCAATTTAAAAATTTAGAGAAAAAAATGCCATAATAAATAAAGGATTTGAATAAATACAAATACGATAATAAATATAAATATGCAAATAAAGGATTTGAAGTGCGTTTACAATTTTACAATTTGATGAAGCATTTTTTAAAGACAAAAAGAAAGAAGAATGTGCCCAGATTTACGCGCAAATTCAGTAATCGGGAATTACACTAGAGCCTATTATTCCATAATTCCTATGGTACTTTTTTTCTTTCACCCAAATTTTTATACATATTTTTAAAATATTTTATCGTCATTACATTAAAAAAAATTTATATGGCCGCCGCATTACTTCCTTGAAAAATATATTAAATTATACACATTTTTGACTGCATTTTATTGAAACTTATTTCCTCGAATTTCATTAGAGACGTAATTCTCATTAATTCAGCTCACATTTCGCAACAAAAATACAAAAAACTGTAAAACATATTCAATAAAAATTGTAAAAAAAAAAAAAAGGAAAGAAAAAAAAAACTACGCCAAAAACAAGCCATTCGGCCAGCGGACAAAAAGGCAGATTTTTCGATGCACAAAACTGAAAGCTTATTTTTGATCCCACTCGGCAAAAAGAAATTGAAGGTGCAGAAACTGACTGAATTCACTATTCTTCAAAGAGTTTCAAATGTAAACAAACAGCTGTTTCGTTAGGCTTCCTAGCACTTAAATAACTTTTAAATTATTGATAGTTCTACAACTATTGCATGCAAATTAAGACATAAAAACTTTAACCAGAACATAAGAACCAACACAATTTAGTCACTTTTAAAGCAAAAAATACCAACATATAACAATAAAAAAGCTGAGTTCACCGCGGCGGGTAACAGGGAGGTGTCAACCACATATAAAAAATTTCAACGTTCTCGGGATACTCGTTTTTGAATTACGCAAGTGTGACATATGCACGTACATATACACGTATGTATGTATACTATGACATACGTATGTTTACGTATCTACGACATACGTAGTACTCATACACGTATGTATGTGTACTACGACATACACAAGTAAGTGTGTATGTATATAACGTATGCACATTGACAAAAATGCACTAGCAACATTTTATTTAAATCCATTTTTCACTCCGTTTGGGGAAAAGGAGTTGTTTATTCTGTTCATAGAACAGATGTCACGCAAAACTATCGTTTAAATAGACACTTTACTTCGTTTACTTCCTTCTACCTGGATTATTAATACTTTTTTTTACCAGTACCTAAAAGGCTATTCCTTGTGATATCATTTATTACTAATCACATTAAATTCTCCTCCAATATAAAATCACTGAGTTCCAAGAAACCAGCTAGTCGTACAAGCAAGCAAGCGTACCTTACAAGAAGTTAATTATTAAAACTGTTAATTAACAAGTTTCTTATACACTTTCCACACAATATTTAAATAATGCTTGCGACGTCGCGTTGTACTTATCAGATTAACTCGAACACTAATTGGATATGAGGTAATATTTTGCTCTCAAATGTTAGCATAACTTTTACACACCTTGTGCAATATGTTAAGTATATTTACTTTTTAATTAGCTCTTTGAAAGGAAAGATAAAAAGTCAAATACATATCTTTAAACAAACAAAAGAAAGAGGAAGTTCAAATATAAAACCTTTTTTAGATTACGTCATTGTATATAACAGAAGCATGGAAAAACTTAAGCTTTCACTCAGATCAAACTATGCATCGCACGCGCTAAATGTCAGATCGTATGAAGTCTGTTCAATAAATAAAAATTAGTGCAATCTTCAGATTAGAGACTAAAATATTTACGAAAATTAAAAACAAAAAGGTCATAATATAAGAAAGAAAATGCAACTTAATGTTGGATCGCGGAGTTCAGTTTATAATTTAAAATATTTCTAAGCAAAGTAATTACGATAGGCCTAGCTTAAGAAACAGTCACCTAGAAATTAAAACACAGAACATAAGAGCTTATATTTAAAATGAGCGGTAAAAAAAAAGCGGTTCAAAATGGCAAATAGCAGATAGGGGGGAAAAAATACGCGATAATATTTCCTTGCCAATTAACGTTACGTGATGACGTTTTTTATTTATTTACGTGCTCCGTCCTTAGCCATTACAAGGAAGGGAGGGATGCCTTCGTGGACGGCTTTCTAAGGCAAACTGGTTAGTATACACGTTACACATGGGTAAAACCACGAAAATGTCCCTGCAGCCAGCGCGTTCTCTGGATTGGAGCCTCGGACCGAACTACCAATGTTCAATAGCTATTACCACTTGGCCCCTGGTGAGACTTACGTGATGATTTGTATATTTAATAAAGGAAAGGCGTTTCTGTGCATTTATTTTGCTGCATTCTCGAGATGCAGTACCATTTATTTCGCCAAGATACGAAATTATCTTATTGAAAATAATAAATACTTTTTTCAGGTATTATAAAACAAAGTAACAACGACAACAGTACGAAAAATAGAAATAAATATTTAAAGGGTTAAATTTTATTTCATTCTATGGTAGTAATCTGCCGACGCTTTGATGCCAAAGCATTGAAGGAATACGGGTGTAAATTACTAATCAAAATTTTCATCTATAATAGTAATTTTTTGCAGATAAGTACAATCAAGTACAAATATTAAAAGCAATTTTCAATTGATAGGAAACGTTAACCTAATATCAGTATTTCAACGATGACATTCGATGTAAAATTTACAGTAACCAACAGACTTAGTTTAAAGAATGCATAATCAATTGTATAACGGGAAATTTTTATTCCTTCAGATTTCGAAGTTAAAAAATTAAACGTGACTCATTCTAATGAGAGTCACGTGAAAAAAAATTTTGTGTTAGACTACCGAAAAACAACATAAATACACATTTCAAAAATACAATTAAGAAATGTCAGTCAGCTTTACAACACTCAAAAATTCAGTAGTAGATTGAACTCTGGATTATTCAAAAACGAATTATTTGTTTCGCTGATTTGTCTCTCCCTCCCTTAAAAAAGGGGGAGGCAGTTTACCACTTGAATACGACGAAAAACACGAAACTTTCTAGAAGAAACTCGACATTTTTCGTACAATGAATCTCACTGCTAAGAACTATAATGAAACTAAAATGGCTGGAAAGCGGGATTTTTCGCGAAGATGGTCAGATTTCTTCATGAAGAGGTAACACAATCGAGCTTCAGTGAAAATACTTTTAGTGCTCAAGGTTTCGAAAACGAAATTATGGATGAAGGCAAACAAGGACGATGAAGGTGCAGAATTTTATTTATCAAGGCTCAGTGCAGTGATTCAGCAAGAGCCAAAAGAAGACGACACAATGCCTAGAATGCAGACACGCTATAAAACTAATAATGGAGTAATAAACTGAGTTTGAAAGCAATCACGTCATAGATTTACACAACGTTTGCCATAAGTCGCAAAAAATTAAGGAGGAAATGGCCAAAATACCATAACAACGGAATGAATAGGCAGCACCGGCAGAGAGACTAATGAGAGTATCATGCAAGTCCGGAGGGGGGGGAATCTGAAAGGTTTCAGATTTTAAATTACGTCCAAAGGGGCTTTTTCCAACATTCTGTGTGTTACCTTTATTTATTAAATATCATGTTGTTCGCACTTCAACCATAAAATTCAGTTCAAGACCAATATCGCAAAATAATTTTAAATTGAGCATTTCTTTCGAATTTCCGATACACAGTCTCACGCGCTGGAGATAAAAATGTTTTTTCTGTACAACACTGCCATGGCTCGCTTTGAAATCCTTGAGTTTGTTAATCCAAAATTCCTTAAAGTTTTACACAAATAAATTCCAAATTTAGGCTTCCAGATGCCCATATTCGCAGTAGGATTAAGTCATTCAAAATTGGATGGCTTTAGGTACCGTTGTTTTATCACAGTGCGAGAAACATACATACATTTATGCAGATTCTTCATTATTTAATTTCTTCAAATATAATACAGGGCGATAATATTTGGTAGCAACAGTTTGAAAAGTGAAACGGACATTCAGAGTGATTTGAAGCAAAATCACAAAACGAAAACAACAGGAAGAAAATAATAGGAACAATAGGATAAAAAACAAAACAATACGGAAATAAAGGGAACATTCAAAATACACAATTAAAGAGATTTAATTTGCACCAATCTAAGATTTTTTGCGGTAATTATTACTATCTAAAAAAAAGTGCCTAAAAAAAGGAAAGACTAATCAGTTGCAGACTAGTAGATAGACACCATAACTAAGTAAACATACAGAAAGAAATCATGTTAATTTACTCCATAATACACTTAGCTCACAAAACATAAAAATTATTCAAAAATTAGAAAAAATATAAACGAAAAAAAACATACATTTATATGAAAAATTCCATAAATAAGATTGTTCGACCATATAATTTTTTTTATAAATGGTACATTTGCTAAAGGCTTCCCCTCCCTATCATTTAATTCTTCTAGGTCCCTAAATTTCGTTTTGCAGTTAGTTCTAATTTTTTAGTGATTACGATAATACTGTGGTTGACTAATGCGATTGATAAAACTGATGAAAAAGACATTATGAAAGAATAAGAATAAATCCTAATTTTTTTTTATTTTTTTTTTATTTGCATCTTGCTAGTTACTTTTCTGCAAAATCATTTATTAATTTCCTAAACATCCTCCATTTTGGCAATCGTCTGAACTTCAGTGCATAACAGTAACAGGCTTGAGCGAAATTTAATGTATAACAGATTACTTTGCCATATTCAAATAATCTAACCTTTTATGCATTTCTCGTTCCTCTTACACACCACTAGTAGACTAACTGCATAGTTAGTTGCACATACGAACTCTACATGCCGGAATACTTTTCGTGGGGAATTTCGAAGCGAGGAGGGCTCGTATGAAGTAAGCGCAAAACCTAAGCAACCAGCCTATTCGCCGAAAGTTGGAGACCGGAAGTTACTAAAAGTTCTGGATTCGATTTCCGGAAACAAAAAGATTTGAATACTTCGTTTCTCGTCTGATGCCAATTTTTCCAAAAAAAAAAAAAAATTTCAAGTATTTCTTTTGCAGAAGTTGAGAATTTGAAAGCAGGCTGAGTATGAATTTTCGAGTTTCGTCACAAGATACGGCAAAAAGAAAAAAATATTTTAATTTGTTTACTGTATTACAAAAAGGCTCGAAAAAGGTTTCCGCAGAGTTATTTCTTCTAATATTCAGTCTAAATGCATGCATCCAATTGTAAAATGCCTAAAAAAGTAAACAAATTTGTAGAAACAGTTCTCTCAGTGATTGAGAGGATTGCGTAAGTAGCAAAAAAATGTCATTTTACATAGTATCCATCGAGTAAAATATCCAATTAATAAAATACTCAATGCATTTTAGTTAATTAAATAAAAAGTTTCATACCTTTTCTGCAACATTCGAGAAATAGAACACCTTTACGACTTACTTATTTATGATTTAGAGCCCAGCGAATAAAGAATTCTTTAGTTCGGAAGAGAACCCTTTACTTTTTTAAAATAAATCTACATGTGAAATCAGTTATTTTCCATGACTGGAATGCCTAGGCTAGAACTGAACAAGTTAATTCCTAATTTTGATCCTAAAACTGTCGATATGAGTTTATTTCTGGATTTGTTTGAGAGGCTATTAACCCTTCTGAAGGTACCAGTTTCAAAATGGGTAGTTTATCTTGTTGGTCTTCTGCCAACCGATGTTGCAAAACTAATTGCAAAAGAATCTTCTGATGATGTTCAGGACTATCAGAAAATTAAACAAATTCTCTTAAAGCGCTTCAAATTGAGTGCTGAGAAATTTCGACAACTGTTTACCCAACATAAGAAAAATCCTGAAAACACCTGGAGAGACTTTTATTTTGATTTACAAACTATTTTGATGGGTGGCTTAAGGAATCAAAAGACCCGACGTTTGAGCAGTTAAAAGAATTTGATACTCGCAGATCAGATTAAGAAGAAAGCCTCTCCAGATTATAAAGAACATTTTTTGGATAACTGGAGTGAATGGAACAACCCACTTCAGCTTGCTGACAAATTAGATATGTATCAAGACGTTAGATATGTACGGAAATAAAAACGTTAGTAAAGAGACCCCTAAGTTTCAACAACGAGATGGTTCCAAAAATTTGGATGTAACCCTCAGCCTACTAAGAACGCCTCATCAAGAAGTAATGCAAAAAAATGATGATCAACCACCTGTTAGTTGCTTTGGATGTGGGAAGTCAGGTTTTATTAAGGCTAAATGCCCCGTCTTCTCCCCTCCTCCCAAAAAAGCAGAAGCTGATCTTAAAACTATACACCTTCGGACATTCTCTGTCGAGGAGCACCAAACGATTCTTTTGAAAGTAAAAATAAACGGGTTAACCGGAATTGTGTGTGCTGACACTGGAGCCAGCTACACTACAGCGGGAGAAACATTGTATCGTCTTTTGAGCGAAAGAGAAATAGAATTTAGGAAAACTAGTATGAATGTTACCCTAGCCGATAGTCTAAAGAAGGGAATAGAAGTTTATACGACCCAAGTAGATATCGAAATTGAAGGACGATTTTTCTCCATAACTTTATTTGCGTTACCTACGGCAAAAAATAACAGAACGCTTTTAGGAACTGAATTTTTGCGTAGCGCTGGAATTGTTTTAGACCTTCCGAATAATAGATGGTATTTCCATGACAAACCTAACAGAAATTTAACTTTAGTGATGACATTTTCAAACCATCTGAGCGTTCAGAATATAAGGCGAAATTCAACAAGTTTCTGTCAAGAGAAAGTGAAGAGAAATATCTGCTCAGTTCAGATACCTTTCAAACAGGGGAAGAACATATTCCCAAAGTCCAACATTTTAATAAAACCAGTAACAAGACCCCCGTCACAATTCCAAGAAATCGTATATCTCAACCAAAGAAAAAAGTGATGAGAAAGATCATGAATTCCAATGAATATTGTAACTGTGGAAGAACTGGTCACATTGCTCAAGACTGCAAAAAGTACATTGTCCGAGATTGCAAAAAGGACATGAAAATGTGTTACATATGTGGAAAACTTGGGCATATATCCAGAGACTGAGAACAAGATGATCGTAAATGTTACGGCTGTGGTAAAATAGGACATAGTTCCCGTGCCTGCTCCAAAGCTAACTTTGTTGCGGATATGTGGTCCCGACCGTTCAGTCAACGTAAAGAACAGCACGCAAAATTTGTATTAAATTCTACTACTCATGATCTTTTTTCTTCCATAGGTGACTACCATGTATCTGCCCTGCGGCCATATGAAGGGCAAAACTTTTCTTTACACCTCATTCCAGGAAGGGGTCGAACCAGAACAGTCCCCGAATACTATGGACAATGTGTCCTTGCCAGAAAGCAACCGTCAAGAGCAAGCCGTAGATTAAGGAGAACTTATACGGCTTGAGGGAAAGGATGTAACAGACTACACGACTCATTCTTAAAACGGAGCATCACGTGATGCGAGATTCCCAAAGAATATAAATATTCTTTTTTCTTACAGGTCATGTGACATAACGAACTTCAGTTGAGGACTTAGAAAGCTCAGCGCGAGCTATGTAGTTTAAAACTCTCTCACTTTTTATTTCTTTTTTGTGTGTTAATTCATTAATAAATTAGTGTTCGTTGTACTTAATGGTCTTCATTATTAGCTCCGAGATTCTTTAATAATGGATAAGAAAAATATATGTGTAATGTGTTAAAGGTCAATTTTTGTTGCACGGGATTCGCACGCTTTGTATTTTATTTTTTATGATTAGCATAAAAATTTCCTCAATAAAGATCGGCAGACAATATAAAAAGGCATACTTTTATAAAATTAATTTTCCTACTTCCTTGTACTTTCGTACAAGAAAGCAAAATTTCGGGTATCGTATTTCAACGAAAATGTCCATTTTGACTGCTCTCGAATCCGATGAATGATGCAGAACGATCTTTTTGCGTATTATCTCTACATAAGGGTTCTTTTTCCCAAAACGGAAAGTAAAATGGATTTAAAATGAATACTGAAATTTTTTTTTCCCCTTCGTGACGTCTGTACGCACATACGTAAAGATGCATACATACATACGTATCCCGCATAACTAAAAAACGAATAGCCGCAGAACGTTAAGATTTTGATTATAGGGCTGCTATAATGTGTAGTGATACACCATCCTTTTTGGTTGCAATCGGCCGCACCAAACGTGTGTATATACATATATATTTTTCAGAAGTTTAATGCGTGAAAATATTAGGCATGATTATATAATGCTTTTTTTAAAAAAGTTGTTTTTTATTATATATATATATATAGAGAGAGAGAGAGAGACAGATTGCGTGAATATATGCAATACTTCAATTGCGTAGAAGACACCGGTACTTTCGACAGTCGTCATGGCTGAGGGTGAAGTCATACAGACGAAAACTAACATGTGAAATACTTAAATATATAATTTACAACTATTACAACAAAAATATAATGTCTAAATAAAACTGAATAATAAATTAACACAAATATAATTTTTAAAGTCCTCGAGTTCTTTGAAAAAATGCCCAAAGAAAATTTTTGCAAAGTTTCTTGACGAAAATAGTTCCACAAAGCAATGTTCCATAAAAGTCCTTCAAGTTTTTCTTGATCAAAATATTTCCATAGATCTGCCAACCTTCATGTGGAAATACAACACACAATTTGCGATTAATTGTATAAGTTCTTCTTATTGTGGATACACACGTTTAATATAATAGAAAATTCAATACAAAAACATATGATATAATACAATACTGAATAACACAATAATACTTTGACGATTACTTAACTTCTCCTCTCCAACAAAATCAGCGCACCAGCTTGATGGTTGGGGATGTTTAAGTACAATACATCAAAAAATCTTCGTTCCTTAGAAAAAGGTAACTGGATTTTGGCATTGTACAACTGTCACCGTTTCTTAGCGCGGCCATCGTATTTTGTTATATCCTACATATATATGTATATTTGTTACACCCAATTTGTTACCCGGCTAGGTGAGCTCAATTTTTTTTTATTCTTATATGTTGGTAAATCGTATATTTTTTGCTTTAAAGGCGACTGAATTATGTTGTTCTTATATTCCGGTTAAGATTTTTATGCCTTTAATAAATCTGCATGCGATAGTAGCAGAATTATCAATAATTTAAAAGGTTAACTGGTGCTAAACCTAACGAGGCCGCCATTTTTTCACATTTGAAAACTGTGAATTAATTCAATTGGTGCACCAAAGAGAACCAAAAGTTCTTTCAGTCCCGTGCGTCGAAAATTCTATCTTTTTGCCCTCTTACAAATTGCGTGTTTCGGGTAGAAACCCGGTTTTAATTGTGAAAGTTGTTTTTTTTAAACTGTATTTGGTGTTTTATGCTTTTCTGTATGTTGCAAATTTTAATGAAAATATTTTGAGTTTTTATACATTTTTGCCTTGCTGTGAAGTGAGAACTGAATTAATTAAATGCGAAATACACTCTTAGACAAAAAAAAAAAAAAAGACGCACCGAGAAGATATAAAGCAAACCGGACACAAATTGATATACATACAGGTTTCGACAGAAAATGCAAAATTTTACATTTTGGCTGCTAATGAATGAAAGGTTGTCGCTACAGCGCATCTGATCTGTGCAACTGGCAGGATATTTAAGAGGAGAAATTACGATTCCAGGTCATAAATTCCTCACGAATTTCATTCCGTATGCTGTGGTACACAGTAACTATGCCTCGTATACAGGTGCGCGAAAGATATGCGCAGATGTGAGAATTTGAGAGAGGTCGTGTAGTTGGGCTCAAAGAAACCGGTTGGTTTTATCGGCGAATAGCTCGACATTTGAGCAGGAGCGATGCCACTATTAGACGATGTTGGCTGGAATGAGTGAACTATGGCCGCACACAGCGTCAAGAAAGAAGCGGTAGGCCTACAAAAACGACAGAAAGTGAAGACCGAGCAATCGTCAGAGCGCCACTCACAGCCCCAGATGCATCATTATCATCGATTGTACGTGCAATTAGTGCTTCAGTGACCGCAAGGGCCATTCATAGACGGCTCATAGAAAGGGGGTTGAGGTCATGGCGCCCCTTGCGCCGACTGCCATTGACCTCTGTACAATGTCAAGCCCGTTTGCAGTGGTGTCGGGCTCATTCGCACTGGAATGTCACTGACTGGAGTAGAATAGTCTTCAGTAGTGAGTCCCGCTTTGAACTGAGCCCCGATGACCAGCGAAGGCGAGTCTGGAGACGCCCCGGACAGCGGTGTGATACCAAGCTGACTGTCTTCCGGCAGACAGGACCACAACCAGGAGTGATGGTCTGGGGTGCCATTTCATTTCATAGTAGGACTCCTTTGGTTGTCATCCGTCGCAACCTTACAGCACAGCGGTACGTCGACAAAGTTCTAAGGCCTGTTGTCTTGCCCTTCATGTCACGCCCCGCTGAGATTACACTTCAGCAAGATAATGCCCTCCCACACTGCACATGTTTTTACTGCTTGCCGAACATTACCTTGGCAGCAAAGTTGCCGGATCTCTCTCCTATTGAGCACGTTTGGAGCATTATGGGCAGGGCCCTCCAACCAGCTCGGGATGTTGACGATCTAAGGCGCCAGTTGGACAGAATTTGTCCCGATATCCCTCAGGAGGACATCCGCAACCTCTACCAATCGATGCCAAGCCGAATAACTGCTTGCCAGAGGGGGACAAACTCGTTACTGACTTTTTCACTTTGTGAAGTTCTATCACTTTAATAAATCATCAAATTTTTCCCAAACTGTAACCATTTGCTTTTCTGTACATGCACATCACTTCTACCGATTTTTGTCCCATTCGGATAACGCCTTCTTGATGCTTTT
>KK112148.1:225553-245114 GCA_000611955.2 Stegodyphus mimosarum
GAGTGTATATCTCTAATGAAATTCGAGGAAATAATTTTAAATGAAATGCAGCAAAAAATGTGTATAATTTAACAGGTCGTACAAGAAAGTCATGTGGTGTTGTTCACATCAGATATTTTTAATTTTAAAAAATGGCAAAACATCAGGATTTGTCCAGTATCGATATTTATTCATGTTAACGTTTCAATAAAAGTATTTCGTTTGCGAATAATTTTTAGAATAATAACATATTCTTTTATGCTTCTTTACTTCTTTTTAAGTTTAAATCTTATTGCTAAGATTCATTATTTCAAAAATTACGTAATTCTGAAGCATAGTTTGGGTTTTTAAATACTATGAAGTTACTATAATCACACTGGTGTTTGTCCTACAGAACACATCTGAAGAAAATTAGTCTACCGGATAGCTCCAAAGAAATCCCCATCTTAATATCCTTAATGGACAACTCTATTTCTATTTTTTCTTTGTTTCGTCTCCCTTTGCGCTAGCTACGAGGGTGGTGAGTCATGCAGGCAGGGGATCAATGCTATCGATTGGATACAGTCATTTCCACGTAAAAATAGAAGGAAATGGGAGAGATTTAAATAGTTCTCATCTTTTAGAAAGCACTCTATAATATATGACAATCAATCTACCATCATTTTTCAACTCCAGTGCGCATTTGAAAGATAAAAATTTGGAATAGATGAAAATGATAGCAGTTTTCCAGTCTGAAAATAACAGTATCCAGGACTCTATAGAAACAGTTTCCTCATTTTTTCTACGTATTAGATTTGAGACTCTATTATAGTTGCCTCTGATTAAAGCGTTGTACTTTATACGAGTTGTTTTCTAATTACAGTAGAGCTAAAGCATTTTACTTTATATGAGTTGTTTTCTAATTACAGTAGAGCTTCGATTATCCGGAACCTTGCTCATCCGAACTCAAACATCTTTGGACAAATGTCCGAAAAAATTCTGAGAATCTGGAATTAAGATATTGGTGTGACAAGCAAAATATGTCAAATTTTTCAATCGCTTTACCTTCGCTACTCGACAATTAAGTTCCTAGCTTTCACGTAAGATTTCTCGCAAAATCATAAGAGATTTCCATATTCAGTTGTCTTAACTCTGCCTTAATTTTATTTTATCCAGAGTTGTTTCTTTCATTTAGTCTGCTTCACCTTTGGAAACGGACAAGAAAAAGACAAACTATAATTATTACCAAGCACACATCCCCCCCCCCATTTAATGTTACTTTAGAATGTTTAACTTTTGCGAGCTCTACAAAAATAAGATATTTACCCCAAGCATTTGTTAAAAAAACAAATATGTTTTATAATAGTCACAATGTAATTAAAGTTTCTATAAGAATATCCTCTATTCTTCTTACTATACGTTTTCGAACAAACGCTCGGTGTTTACAAAATTCCGTGGAAATCCAATACCTGTGTTCCCAAACATGCCAAAGTTAGTTAGCTTTCCTATTATAACTCTTATGCATTCAGATCAGTTAACGAAAATTTTAGAAGGTTGATATATAGTAATCCCAAAATTATGCACGAAAAACTAAAGTAAATTACAAAATTTAAATCTAAATAAGCTAAAATCTCGATCACTTTTCCCCCAGTAATAAAATATAGCTTGGTTTATTCTTATTTGAAGATTTCTCGTTTTATATTTGTTTTCTGTTCGATTTCGAATCTTTGTCTTTTCATTTTAGAAAACTTCGCAGATATATAATGGTTTTAGACATGAATGAAACATTAAGCCCTACGGCTTTAAAATCTGTTAAAATGCCGCAACCAAGTACTCTGCCTCTTATAGCTTTGTTAATTTCTTACATTCACCAGTATCATTCCTCTACAGGTTATTAATTAAGAGAACAAAATGTGGAGAAGAAGGACTTCATATTAAACGCAGCCATAAAATCTCTAGTTACTGCAAGAGCTACATAAAAAAGTCTGTGAAGATGCTATGTGAATATCATGTGATCAGATAATCAAATATGTATAGATTAAAGAAAAGTAAAGAAAGAATTTTCCCCCTCCCTATGAAAATGGAAACTCTGAAGATTGTTAGGAGTACAGATTTAGACTATTTATTTATAAAAGCGATTTTAAACTTTGTTCTACCTTTGATATCCCAGCGATATATGCATGAAATGTGTTGGCAGTCGTTTTTAGTCTGTTTCTTAGTATATAAAGTTTCTTAGTACATAAAGGGTTGGTTTACTTCAGGATTTCAGACTTCTGTTTTCCGCCATTTTCTATAATACAGCAAAAGCCAAGTTCCAAAGTTCCCGCATTTATGAAGTTCAGCCAATACAGCTATGACAAATGATCCTGAATTTCATTGTCTTCTTAGTATTTTTGAATGAATGTTGGATTTGGTAAAATGCCTAACAGTGCATGAGAAATCTTTCTTGTGGTATATCTCAACATTACTCATACTTTAACAGGAAAAAATGCACAAATTAAGAGTAAATATATAACTTCATACACACTAGATGATGTAGACACACACGAATAATTTTTTTAAGTTAATGCAACAGATCTCCAAACATCCAGACCATCATAACCGACCGAATACTGGAAAAATCCGAAAAACTGGATAGTCTATTTTTTGGGGGAGAAGTTAAATGTATACTTACTTTAAATGCAAATAAAAGAATTTAGCTTCCTCCCCACCCCTCATTATTGTTATTCATTACTAATATAGTGGTTAGCTGCATTGGTTTGTTGTAGATTACACGGGTGTCGCTATCTATTGAACTAAGAAGCTGTGAATTTTGCAGGCTAATAATAAAACCGAAAACCTATCAATTCATTGGGTGCACAAAAGCATAAAGCACGCTTCTAGTCTCTTCACTAAACATCGCAGGCATTTTCTGCGAGTGCACGAGAAGCGAATACACAGAAGGTCGTATGAGTAATGGAACTGTTACAAGGGCGTATATAGGAACTCCGAAGCATCTAAGGTAATTTTCACATGATAGTCTACCCGCATTATCATTACACTTCTAAGACGTAAAAGTCATTAACTTCGTTCACAGCTTAAATCACAGCCAATAAGGGAAGGTAAAGTTGCGCATGAATGAAAGTAGAAATGATATCTTCTTTCTTCCGTTGTGATTGGTCAGTTTTTACACCAGATTGGAACAGAGCACTTGACAAAATTCAGGACATTTTGAACTGCAAAATTACTGCTTCCCACCTATCAGCAAAATTCACTGAAGCTTGACTTCGGTTGGTCGCCTGCTGATCCCAAACAGCCATCTCAACCCTTCAGGACAGCCTACGTCTTCTTAAAAGCACAGAAAGCTAGATCAGCGCCCTTCACCATGCTTCACGTCCACCAGAGCAGATTTAGACAAATTTTCTCTATGGATGTAGAATTCTCAGAGGGTTCCCTCTTTTCCTTACTTTCAGATTCTCCTCGGGATTACTAACTCAGGTTTCTTCATTTAGTCACGCCTCTACAAGGGATAAATGGAGATACCTGGAAAGCTCTATTCGTTAATTAGCGGATGACAGTTCCTATACAAGTATTTAAATATTTAGACAAAACTCTTATACCAATTTCTGTCAAATTCGGTTAATGCCACTTGCACCTCGCATGGTGTGAATGCTCCATGGAACTTCAAGAAGAATGCAGCTGCGCTGTGATGTAACTGTTGCTTCCAGATGTGAGAGAGGTATTGTGATTCATATCATGATAGGCTCACCGCTGAAGCGGCTCATATGTTAGTTTGATGATGGTTAGTGACAGCGTCATTCATCGCAATTTGAAATTCGCCCGCTAACATCAAATAGCGGACCATTCGATTTGTAAGCAAGCATTTCAGAGACTTGACTAAAAGCATGCTTCAAATCAAGGTGATAATTACACCTCACCTTTTCCGAAAGAGACAGATTAAGCATTATTGATGATGGAAGGACTATACAGTAGTCTATTCCTTGCTCAAACATATTTCATATTTGACCACAGACCATAATCATATTTTAAATCAGTCACTAAGAAATTAAAGGTCCACAGTTCGATGATAGCCAATGAAAACTACACAGTTATCATACTAGCATTCTGCATCAGAACAAAGATCCTGCAGTTTAAAAAAAAAAATTACTTCCACGAGATAAAATATAAAACTAACTTTCTCCGCTAAAATTAAATAATAAAAATCACGTCTTTATTTGTCTAAACACAAAATTCCTTCCTGTTTTAAACAAAATAAAACAATGAACTCAATTTTAATTTATGGCCCTAAAATATACATGATCTTCAATTCTATATTTAAAATAAATAACATGAAAATGTCAGGCATGCAAGTTGCCTCGACACTATTCATAGCATTATATATAAATGAATGAAGAAGCGCTTAATTACTCTAAGCTCGTACAAATTGTTCAAAACATATTTAAGCAAATAAATCTTGAAGCTTTCTTTTGAACAATCTGTACAAGGATAAACTAGACCACGGGTGGGAAACGTGCAGCCTCTGTGAGTTTTTTGTGTGGCCTCAAGTTCTTATATTGAAGCTGGCTTTTGTATTAATATTTAATTATAAATATTATGACAATATGAAATTAATAGAATTAATAACATGTTGTCAACTATTGAGCATAACATGAATTAGAATACTGCAGTTGTATAGGCATTATTTTTTAAAGCAGTAGATGTGAACAATGAGCAATGCCCTCGTTGGGACTCGAACCGCGGACCTCTCGAATACACGCCAAGTGTGCTCACCACTATACCATGAAGGCATACTAAGAAGGTGGGAGAAATACCTTATACAGTGAGTGGTCTTTCATAACCTGAAGTACCGTATATTCCGGTGTATAATGCGCTCTTTTAATACAAAAATAAGAACGAAATTTACAGATGCGCATTATGCGGCGGATACAAAAATGACAGATTTAAAAATATGGAAAAGCTAAGCACATAAAAATTAGATTTCTACAAGCATCCTAAATGCTGCTTATTTAAAAGAAATGGCATACCTTAAGAACTTAAATTTTCATTATCGGATAAATGAAAAGTTTCTCATAAATGTCGTCCGTTATATTTCAAGCACATAATCGAATTCTATTTCATCTGCAGCATCACTGTTATTCTAATCCACAAATAAATAATCCTCTTCAATTCCACCTAGATTGTCAGATAAAACTAGATTTTTAAATCACTTTTGAATTATGTCAGGTTTAATTTCATTCCACGCTTTTTATATCCACTCACACACTATTTCTAAACTGGCACTTGGGCTCCTTTTGTAAATGTTTTTTCACCTTCTAACATCCATGTATTCCACTGTTGTTTTAAATTTTCCTTGAATTATTTTATTGATACACACATCTTGCCAAGACATTAGGTTATTTCGAAGCAGGAAACATGAAAAATGAGCAATGCCTTCCCCGGGATTCCAAACACGGACCTCTGAAATATGCACCCAGTGTGCTGGGTGAACACCATGAAGGCATGCAATGGAAGTGGGGGAAATACCTTATATACTCCCTCTTTTAAAGGGCGACTGGGGTTCAGGGAACCAACCGTCAAATCCCGGTGGTGGAGAACCATCATCCACCAATTTTTTAGTTCGGGCACCAGTGTACAGACATTAGGTTTTTTGGTGCTGAGAGACATGAAACACGAGCAACGCCTTTGCCAGAACCTCTGGAATACACGTGCAGTGTGCTGACCACTACACCACGAAGGCATGCGAAGAAGGTGAGAGAAATATCTTATAATCTAAAGGCGGAACTAATGGCAATAATCCGCCTAGAATAACTGGCACATCTAAACTCTTTCAACAATTTCTTCATATATTATCCATTAGATGGGATTTGAACATGTCCCAAACTAAAAATCTTTCTGGATTTTTAAGGCAACAAGACGTTTTTGCCAAATATTTCATACCCACTATTTCTCAATGTCTTCGTCCAGCCATCCTTTCTCGTGAACATGAATGGAAATAACATTTGGGAAATTAATTTTGGCTATCTTTCTTTTAAAAATAACCATAGGTTTTTAATTTTGTACAGTCTGCTAACTAGGAAAGCACTACGGTAAGGTGAGTCTCTTGTGACCAGTTGTTTCTATGTGAATCATTTTTGTTACTTTCACATCAGTTGCTTTATTTTCTGTCATATCAGACATTACTGGAGTTTCATCCATATTTTCAATATGTGAGAGTAAATACTTTTTTTGCCTTCGTAGGTAGTAACCTACTTCTGGAAACTTCTCAATTTTTTGTCCAAATTTTTCGGAAGCCTTTGCAAAACTTTTGTTCTTGTGGAAATAAATTATTCCATACCATGAATCAACTACACCAACTCAATATTGATTTAAAAGTTTTCACTTTCATTTGCGTTCTTTTTACCCACTTTATGGGAAATAAACGTATGCAGTTTCTTGTTACAATTAATCCATTCTGGAGATTTTCTAGGATTCTGTTTGCAACACTTTCTTCCAAAATACGTCATTTCCTTTATGGAAGGCATATTCATTCTTTGGCATTTTAATTATTGTGATTCCATTTTACTTCCCACTATCTGTACAAAGCTTTCACGAACTCCAAATATCCTTGCTGCAGCATGATTTCCATTTCCCTTCGAAAATTGAATGACTTCACATTTGAAATCTTCACTTCAAAAGACTACAGAAAAAGAAAGCATCTGACACTTAATTCCGCAAATAAATTCGGCTCAGAAAAGCATTCTCACCCCAAATTATTTCTTGAAATCCTATAATATTCTTATGCACACCTGCAATGAATACAACCCACCTTCTTTGCAGAATCATTTACTCCCTCAAGCATTTCTCCCATATAAATACTGCTCCTTTATTGCTAGTCAATTCAATATACCATCGTTCGAAAGGCTGGGAAAAATCTTTGAATAAATAATTTCAGAAGGTTAGAGCATTACACTGTTATCTTTCAGGTTTCTTCGTAAAGATAAGGAAGTGCGTTATACAGTAAATATACCTAAAGATTAAAAAAAAAAATGTAGTTTAAAATTTTAAGCGTACGTTATACATCAATGCACATTATACGCCACAGCCACAGTATATGGCACCTTCCCTCCCCTCTACCTCGCACCCTTTATGTTGCGAGTCAGAGATCAGTAGTTATCTGCACGTGCTTGTAACAGTCTCTTCTTGTACTGCTAGTTGCCTTGTGAAAAATCTAGTTATTGTTTTACTTATGCTGTGGTTTTATTGTGTTTCTAGCAAGTATATGCTTTCTTAAGGATATTGTTTGATATCCGCGCCCCCTATTGTGTCACACTGTACGAGAAGAAAATTAAAAATGAAGAAAACAGAACATTTAATGCGGAGTGGGAATTAGATTGTTTCTTTAGCATAAAATTATGCATTTATTGTGCATTACAGTTTTAACTACTTTGAAAAACCCAAATGCAAATAAACACTATCTTAAGTGATTCTTGACAAGCTGCCGTTCAAAAATTAATTAAGGTGACGAGTATATTTAAACTGATGCAGCGAAATGTTAGCCAGAATGTGGTTTCATTATTGTAAGCATATGTTGTTATTTTTACCAGCTGTTAACCTTGAATATAGGCTTTGCATTCTTGCCGCCAAATTATTATCCTGTTGGTGTAGGTTTAAAGTCAACTGTGAGATTAAAATGAATTATGTAGTCTTGGACTACTCCTAACTTTAAATTTAGTGTTATGTTTTAGCAGCCAGGTGATAGAGTCCTTTCCCTTTGGCGTTCTACCCCTATCTTACATGTTTCTCACCGCAAGTTGTTGGTGGCGTAAGAGTGTATGTCCGTGCCATCTGCAAAATATTGTCTTCAATAAAAGGATCTTTTATATTCTTCCTCTATTGAATCCAAATTTTTGACAGCAGTCACTAACACTTAAGTAGATTTCAATTACATTCAACAATAGTGAAGAAGGCTAGATCCCACAACCCTTATATGAACACAAAAATATTTTTATTGCAACATTTTACATTAAATAATAAATAAATGAGTTAATGTTTTTGTATTTTTTCTACATAATGGAATAAATTAATAAAACTATAGAAAAACTATAATAATTTCGCAGATGTCGCATTCATAGATTATCAATTTATGCAGCCTCCCCTATTACTGCTTAATTTAAATATGGCCTCTAATGGCAAAAAACTTCATCACCTCTGGTCTAGACTATTTAAGGAATTTTATTATAGTTAGGGTGTCACAGTTACAAGGTACAACACATTAATAGGAATTCCAGAAATGACAACACTGGTGCAGACCCATTAGAGTTGGACAATCAATTCCAGAAATGATTCACTTTATTGCATGAATGAACAGTTTATTACAGTAAATGGAGCGGTAGCTCTTTTAGAGTTCCCAAAAAGTCTCTAGTTGAAAGTGTGCCAGAAATAGAGATAAGCTATTTTTTCCTTAACTGATTCACTTTACTGAGGGACAAATGGCTGATTCAACAAAAATAAGAAGAATCTTGTTAGAAGCATGCCAAGAAAGTTAACTTTTCATTTTAAAGAAAATGTTTATTCTCTGATGTTAAAAGTGAATTTAATTTTTATCATTTCCCAATGTTCCAGAAATCTTTTTTATTTGAGAATTTTACTGCTATTTCTATATAGAAAGGAAGTTTTAGGGAGTCCCAAAACTACTGTTGAAAGAAATATAAGTTCTGGGAGGTAGCATTTGATTGAGCCAATTCTTCCAATTGCACTGCTTATTCAGTTTTTTCTGGTCTTTGCTCCATTCTTTCTAACTGCTCTTGATTCACTCCTCATTCCCGATGTTTTCCATAAAGGTTACTGTTAGTAAGTGAAGAGTCATAAAAAAAGAACTGATTCAGTTCAGTAAGTGAACAAACAGTCTGTCTGATTCCATTAAGAGAGTGGCTCTGCCCATCTTAAAAACCTACATCCAACACAAATACATTCAAGGCTCCCATGCATGGGTTTTTCTATTCAGATGTGAACTTTTTTCAATCGTCATTTCAGTTAATACATGTTTTTTCACAAAAAATAACTCATTTTCACGTTTTTAGATAATTTTCAAGCGTAAATTTATTTTTATTTCTTGTAAACATAACGAAGTTTTACACATACAATAACAGTTTACAATTTTCTTAATTTTACATTCTAGCACATTAAACATTTCAAGTGCTTGAACAAAATACTACAAATGTAAAAGGATTCCACCATTTTTGCAGGTTTGAAACTAAAATTTTCTTTGGTGTTACTAAAATAATATATGTGGAGCCTATCGAGCAGGTGGAAGGTGGTCTTCAATACACAGGCCTTCGTGATCATTCATGGGATTATAGCATTACTCGTCAGATCATACACATTTATGCATCTACTGCATACAGCGATATGATAAATTTAAACTATTATGACTACTTACATTTCATGTTAATGGATTACTAACTGACTATACCCACAATTTCTGAAACTTCTTCCCACAAAGAAATATGAGCAAACAGTGGTACACTCAAAATTTTAAAAATGAATGGTTAGAAGATCTGGGATTAAAGGTTTGGCTGGAACAAGACATTTATGAAAAAGGTATTTGTTTTGAAATGAAATTAAAGAATGCCAATAAATCCACATAACTAGTGCAAAAAAATGCAGTTAAATATAAAAAAGTGCAAATACTGCAAAGACAAATTCAATGTAAGACACATTTTTCACAAAAAATAAACCTAAGGAGAAAGAAGGGCATAGTTAACAATTGCTGCACTCATTTCTGAGCATAATATTCCATCTGTGCAATGTGATGATATTACAGAAACATGTAAGAAAGCATTTTATGATAGCAATATTCCATCTGTGCAATGTGATGATATTACAGAAACATGTAAGAAAGCATTCTATGATAGCAATATTGTAAAACAAATTCAGATGAACAGACAAAAATATCATATCTTTTACAAGATTGCATAGCTTACTATAAAAAATATACATTTCTAACACATGCAAACATAATATTAATAATGGAAGAAAGTGCAAGTATATCTGTTTTGCAAAATCTAGCTGTGAATATTTTGGATTCAAAAACTTGATGATACATTTGTTACTTAACAGTATTTGTGTTAAAAATGATACTTCAGAAAAGCTTTATCAAGCTGTAAAAAATCTTTTCATGGGAAGGAGTGCATTCTTATATTATTATTCACTTTGAAACTGATAATAGAGCCACAATGATGGGTAACTAACAGTAGGTTCCATTCACTGCTAAAAAAGGATGCACCATCAGTATGTATAAAGGGAAGATTTTGCCATTCTTTTGCATAATGTGCAAGTCATTCAAACAAGGTGCTACCATCGTATCTAGAAATATTTAGAAAACGTACCTCTTAGTTCCCCCTCCTCATATTAGTAAAAGATGAAATCAGTTCAAGATGATTCAAAATATAGATATTGCTAAGGATAAAATTCTAAAATTATGACAAATATGTACAATTTGTAAGTGTATAAATATGTAAAATCATGTGGCAATGTAATAAGAATTATTATTGAGCAGTGGAATGTCTTAGTTCTGTACTTTCAGTCTGAATCAAAAACAGATAAAATCAATGGTGACGGGAAAATTTAGAATACTATGAGCACCAAAGGAACTAAATATACTATGTTGCTGTTTTTAGTATATATGTGCTGAAGAAAAATAAACTATCTGAATATTAAATTCCAATCTAAGGATCTCAGAATGCACTTACTTCATTCAATGGTTTCAACTAAAAATACTCTTAGTTTTTTCATATAAGTAGTAGTCATTACTTTGTCTAAACTGGTTCAAACTGATCCAAGCAATGCAAAACCACTTAGTGATTATGGAAGCAAATTTTAAAATGATTGTTTAAAATTTCTCGTTGACATCTGTATGCAAATCAAAAAGGTATTTTCTCTAAATGACGATGGAATTATTGCCAGTCTCAAAGTCTTGACTCAGTAGTGGTATATGATTATGCCATATTACCGACCTCAATTTTCTATTTGGCAATGTAGTTCTTTTACTTTGTTTCTAACGACAGATTAGAACATCTAGATGATGAATGCAGATCATTTCATTAAAATCAAGATGTAGATACCTCTCAAAAAGCATCCCTGAGTTTGGCATCTTTTATGCTTTAATAATTCTATATATGAGATTTTATCTATGTTTAATACCAGTTTAAGTATTTTACCTGACTCTTCAGCTAGCACAGAAATAATCTTCCAAATAAATCATATAAAAACAAAAGCCACGACTCACTTAAACCAGAAACTGTGAAAGGTCGAGTAATGACACAACAGGCAATAAACAGATATAATCAAAACTGCTATACGTGGAAATGATAATCGGCATTGGTAAAAGAAGACAGATATAATGAGTGTTGGAAAAAATGAAAACACTTCAAAAAATAAATGTGAAAGGAGCTAAACAGGATGCAAATTCTGATTAAATAAAAGATATTAATGCATCGTAAGTTTTTCTTATTTGTGTTGCTACGTAACACAAACTATGGTTTTGAAAGTTTTATTTAAATTGCAGCCTTATTAAAAAAAAATTGTTAACTGGGAGCCCTTAGCATATCACAGTACACGCCTATCAAGTTGTATGACGGCAGCATTTATTTAGGTGTGCAGATTTAAAAATTCGTAAAAACTAGTTTCTCTGGAACGTTTACTACAGAAATAACTGACATTAAGTTTCCAATAAATTGGGCAAGAAACAATCTGAGATGTTTAATAAATTGCACATAGTGTTAGGTAAACATTACTTATCATGGGCAAGTATGTATGACTGAACTCACTGCTTTAAAGATGGTCTAGAATTTTTTAATTTTTTGAGTTTTCTCCAACAAGCCTTTCTACTACAGGACCAAACAATCAGTGCAATCTTTTTTCATGAAGTTTCAGATTATCTAAAGCACCAAGTTGTGCAAGGAAGGCTAAATTTCATGATTAAAACATGGATATTGCAACAAACTTGGCTATCTCAGAATTACAGAAAATCTATACACTCCTGCATCCACCTTACAGTCTGGTATCAAAGACTTGATGATCCTGAACAGAACAAAAGAAAAACAACAATGCATTTGAACAGTATAACTTTGAACAACTTTTGCACTTCCGTTTTCCCCCACTGGCTGAAATGCGGGAGCAAGTGCATTGAATTGCGGTGTAGGTTGACTTTTGATTAATCGCTAATAGTTTCCTATAAAATAAATCTCATTATTTAATAGCATACTTCATATATGCTGACTCTCAATATTTTTCCTATATGCTGACTGGCAATAATTTGCACAAACACTTAAGTGCATATATTTATTACTTTACAACATAGAATGTATTTTTGCCCCCTAGGATAAAAGTTTGCTACTATCCATATTTCATGAAATAAATAGAAAATGAGAGACTGGTTAAAAATTCATTATTTATTTAATTCAAATAAAATATTTTTAGTTTAATAAAAGTGCAGCTTAGAAAATCGCTTTTAATTGAATTCAAATAAAATATTTGGATAAACTTCCAACTTCTTCACTTGAGTTTTCATCAATTTTCCACAGGGTAAAAAAAAAAAAACATGGGAGAGCCCTAATTTCTGGTGCATTATTTCATAGACCACAAGCATTTAAAATTTGAGATGAAATTTATTTCTTTAACATGTAATGGAGCTGAATAACATTACTGAAGTTCTTTTTAACTAAATATCGGACTGTTTCGAATGTAAAATATACATTTCTAGCCCACTGATTTAAACCAGCAGCTTAAAGAAGATGTTTAAGAACTTCTTTTCGCACCAAAATTATTCTGACATATCCAATCTCTTAAAAATGTGCTCACATATAAATATTCTAAAAATATGTACTATGTAGTACACATTATATTATATTTATAATACATATATCATACGAACTGCATAAATATTTTATCATCATTGCTAAGTAGCAATGATAAAATATTTATGCAGTGTAGGAAGGGGGCTTCTTTTTCATTTGTAAATATGCATGCTATTTTTCCTCTTTGTTATTTATAAAAATGTGATAAAAATGTTGTTATAAAAATATTTTATTTCAAATTCACAACATAGTTATTGCTTTGATAATAGTCCTAGTATCAGGTTATTATCAGATTAGCAAAGTTATAAAACCAGTTAAGAAGTTTAAAAAAAAACAATAATAATAATAAACCCGAAAACTACAAAAAAAATTTTTTTTCTAAAAAGTTACGTTAAAGTACAAATGAAATAAGGCTTTCCATCATTCTGAATCATATAGGTAACATAAATTTCACAACTTTCTTTACTTCTGTATCTTCGTGAAACTTTTAGAAGCAATCCTATTAATAGCTAGTACAATACGATCACCAAATGCACCACCTGTCATTAATCTTTATTAAGTTTTAAAATGTTTATTATTAAATATTATACATTGCACCATGTTTACAACTGAAATGTGTTAAAACAAATTTCAGATAACTGAAATCAAAACTGTCTGCAAAATACTACAATTAATATCTACTAAAAAATATAAAATTTTACTTCAGTATACATTATTACTATCATATCTAAGAAGAAAACATGTGAGTGAATTTAAATGATTTAAAACTATAGACACTTATTTAAAAACTACTCTGTTTACAAGGTAATTACAATACTGTTTTTCCAATTCTACCCTTATCGGTTATAATTGAGAAATTTTCTTGTTCAAAATGATGTACAAATTACTATTTTTCATTGAATCTTGGTATGTTCACTGTTTTGAGAACACTTGAAACTGAAAAGAGAAACCATTTCCAATTAGAACTAGAGGCATGAGGAAAAAATACATCGGTTTTTGACAATAATGTTGTCATCTTCCCTAAACCAAATGGAAGGGAAATGAAGACCAAAAATCTTCATGCCTACAAAAGGCATGAGATGAATGAAGAAGATACAAAGAATGAATGAAAATGAAAAAGCAGATTATAATATTATCATAAAGAATAAAGGATAAAATAATGTAAGAAGCTCTTTTATGATGAATTACACAGTTCATAATAAACTATAATCAAATATTATCAATGCTTAATTTAATGTTAGTCATACCAAGATAAAAAGTAAAACTCTGGTGTACTCTAAATGACTCTAATGGGAGAAAAAATAAATAAGGTTCACTTTTTATGCTTTTCAATTAAAACATGACAGTACACCTTTAAAATTTTCAAAAATTTGATTTTTCAATTTTGCAGTATTTTTGTAGCTCAGTCATTTTTGAGTAATTTGGTGCTATTGTTCTCACTACATGTGCATTAGTTTGCAAGATATTAAAAATAATGTAAACATTGAAGTAGCCATTTTTCTTATACCTGCAATGATATGATGGTGAGCTACTGCGGTGTTCGTTTAAAATTTAAAGGTCCTCAGTTTGGACTTTGTGCACTGAAAGCTAGCCATTGCTATTTTTAAATAAAAATATGCCAGTGGAAGAATACAAGATAAAAAGTGACTTTAATTTTGTTTTGATATGTCATTATCACTTATTATGCTGGAGCAGAAAGTGCAAAATCCAAGACAAAAACTAGTATTTCATTTGACGTTTGTAGCTTTCATTCCCAGTATTTTGTAAATATATTCCCAATGAATATTTTAATTCCCTTTTGCGGAAACTTTGCCCAAAACCTAGTGGGTTGAGTAAACTTACTGCACAGATTGCTGCATATGAAGCCATTATATCATACAGTGATGGGGGAATAAGTCAACTAGAGTGTACAAAGAGAATGGGCTTTAAGGTAAGACAAGGAGCAACTGGAAACTGTGCCCTAAACCTAGTTGAATGAGTAAACTTACTGCACAGATTGCTGCATATGAAGCCTTTATATCATACAGTGATGGGGGAATAGGTCGACTAGAGTGTATAAAGAGAATGGGCTTTCAGGTAGGACAAGCAGCAACTAAATCAGAAAAAAAAAGCTGATAAAAGTGTCAAGTGATCGAGTCAAGTCTGTGATGCTAAAATCAGCACTTCAGCAATGAGTTCAGAATTTCGTAGAGCAAAACACACTACAAACACTATAAAATTTGAAGCACAGAAAGAAATAAAGGGTGTTATATATGACTCATTAAAATTATTAAGCAGTTTTATATTTTTTCCTAATAAATTTAAATATTCCATAATAAGTGGATTATACATATCTCCATTACTTAACCTGAGATATGGCTGTAATTATCTCTTAAACTTCCTTTATTTAAGTAGATTTTCAAATTCTGTATTTTTTTAAAAAGAATTTAGCTTTCTTTCTTTTTTTTTTTTTTTTGAAGATAATTTGTGGCACATAAGTGTACATAACAAGTCATATTTTTATAATTTCTTAATGTTCCATTACAAAATCCATTAATATATTGGTCACAATAGTCATAGTTACATGGATAAAATGTATTTTTTCAAGAAAGTTTGGAACAGAAAACTTTGCTCATAAATTCATACTTTAAATGCATTTATCTCAAAATGTTATCTTTTCAACTTGTATGCAGGATATTTCCAAAACTATTCAAGTAAATCTCTTGTAAATTTGTATACACTTAACAACACTTATGACTGCCCTTGTGTTTTACAGAGATTGGCATATATTGTAAATTAAAAATTTTATGACCTTATTAAAAACAAAAATTACATAAAGTTTCTTGAATTTAGCATTAAATTTGTTAATATTATAGCCAATATAAAATGAAATAGCTAGCATGCAGTGAAAAGTTGAATTTTTGAAAAACGAAAATACCCCATTATTTCAGATAATTGTTATATTATTATAATTTACTACATAAATATTAAATTTTCTTTTTCATTTTATTTTTATTTTATTATCAATAATAAATCTATGTTATTAGAAATACACAACTGAAAAAGTATGTTTTTCAAAAAATAAGAAACACTGGTCAAATTTTGAACATTTTAGTCTTGTTTAAGGTAAATAAACATAGTGCCATAATTATGTGTTTTATGGCCCACATATGAATTTTTCCAGAAAAAGTACACTGCTTTAATATACTGATTTATATCTGAAGACATATCTAAAAACCAACTTTATTAAAATTATACAAAAAGAGTAATTCAAATATTAAACTCTGAAAATTCATAACTGGCACACTTTCCATACAGTAATTTTAGCATTTCACTATGTAGCTGTGCATTAAAATCTTTTGCTTGACATCACTTTAAAAATAGCAGACCCACTTCACTCTAACACAGGTATATAGTTTTTTCAAAGATTTGAAATTTTTAATAGGAAATTTAAAAAAGCTTACTTTAATATAATAACTACATAAATATATATTGGGTTGGCAACTAAGTAATTGCAGATTTTTTTTAGAAAATCAAAGACAATTTTTTCATGGAAATAAATAACTTTATTCTGTAATGTATTGCCCATTTTGAGCAATGACCTTTTGCCATCTTTCAGGCAGCATCATAATCCCACGCTCATAAAACTTCTGGTTTTTATTAGCAAAAAACTAAATCAGGGACGATTTGACATCATTATTGAAATTTTTACCATACAAGGAGTTTTGTAAAGATCGAAACAAAAAGTAATCAGATGGTGCAAGGTCAGGACCATATGGTGGATGTGTGCAAAACATCCTAACCAAGCTCCAATAATTTTTGCCGAGTGACCAAAGATGTGTGTGGCCTTGCATTGTCATGATGGAATACAACACCTCTTCGATTTGTCAATTCGGGCCACTTTTCTTCAACTGCATTGTTTAATTTCATTAGTTGTGCAATGTAGACATCAGAATTGATCGTTCTGTTGGGTGGTAAGAGTTCAAAGTAGACAATTCCTTTGTAATCCCACCAAACTGATAACAAAACCTTCTTTTGATGAATATCAGCTTTTGATATTATTTGAGTTGGTTCACCTGGCCTGCTCCACGATCTTTTCCACTTGATATTGTTGTAAAAAACCCATTTTTCATCGCCAGTTATCAGTCGTTTTAAAAATGGATCATTTTCATTATGTTTCTTTAGCAAATCGCAGCTGTTAACGCGTTGTGTTAAATGCTTTTCTTTCAGTTCGTGAGGAACCCATGTATCGAGTTTTTGAACATAGCCAAGTTGTTTTAAGTGATTTTTAATGCATGTATGTGATACATAAAGCTTCTCTGCAATCTCACTTGTTGTACTGTGACGATCCGAATCGATTATTGCTTTGATTAGGTTGTCATCAACTTCAACTGGACGACCAGAGCATTTTTCATCTTTGAGTGAAAAATCACCAGAACGAAATTTGGCAAACCAATTTTGACACTGCCGTTCTTTTAAGGCTTCATCACCATAAACAGCACATAACTTTTTATGAGCTTGCGATGCATTTTTTCCTTTGAGGAAATAAAATAGCAAAATATGATGAAAATGTTCCTTTTGATTTTCCAACGCCAAACGAAAACTACGCAACCGATCAAAAAACTTTTTTACTGATTCACAGCTGAATTGCCAACTATCAAATAACAAAATGTGTTTTACATTTGTACTACGTCTGCAAACCGAAAAATTCAACTGAAGCCATCTATGAGTGAAATCCGCAATTACTTAGTTGCCAACCCAATATGTTATAAAGCTAAATATAACTTGCAACTCAGTATCTTTTGAAAATATTAGATAGAAAAGGATTAAGTTTGAAAAACAATGGATTAATCATTTTGATGTAAATCTAAATACAGTAAAAATTAATAGGTCACTACCTTCACTACATTTCATTTAACATTTGAATAAGATTAACTTTCTTTAAGAAATGTACATAAAACTAGAAGAAGCCAGAAGAAAAAAGAAGAAACTGAAAGAAATGGGTAACAATGCACTTACAGGGATGTTAAGGGATTGAAATCCCAAACCCAAAAAGTAGAGTATAAAATAATAAATTACTGCAATGAGTAAATTATATGTAACTCCACACAGATTCATGGAAATTATTATTTTCAGGGAGCCCCCTTCCACTCTTAGAAAAATATAATTAAAAATAATATGTTATGTAGATTAATATTTTGTGTGTGCTTTATGTACAAGCAAAAAAGATTACGGTATTTTTTGTTAAAAAATGTTAACATAAAATTAACGTAATTTACTCATTAATAGCCTTAACTTGTGCTCTAAGTGTCATATACCCTTGCATTATACACTGGTTAAAAGTTAAGCAACAAACAAAAAAAAACTGAATACTCAAAAAATATGCATGCAAATTGGATTACACTGATTGTAACTTAAAAACATAAAATCTTGCATAGAGTATTTACATTCTATGATATCATCACGAACACATCTCTTAAATTCAGACATACAAATTAAATACCAGGGCTGTGCAGTCAGTGGAGTAAATGACTGACTCCGACTCCTGAAATTATAAAACTACGCAGACTCCCTCCTTAACTTTACAGGATAGATTTTTATTCTAAAAGAGGTGGCTTCCAAGAGCAATCATATTTCTCTATTTCTTCAAAGGCTGTATAGAAATCTTGTTTGTACTTTTTCATTTTTATATCTAAAGGCTCTTGGTTCTTTATTTCCATTCACTTTGCCTTAGCCTTTTCAATATTATCCAAATATTTCTTAAAATCGAATTCATCACTAGAAGAGGATGATAGAGACTCAGTTGCAATGTCTGCAGTCTGACTGTCCCAATTTTAATCCTCCAATTGTTCTGAGAATAATTTCATTCTTAATGAAAGTTCATAGATGGCTTTGTTCGTCTTTTAACTTGTTCGTCATCCAACAAAATTCTGCGTTTTGGATCTACACATATTGAACCCAGTAAGATCTCATTATCAAGCAGATAGTTTCTCTTTTCTTCATTGAGGAAATGATTCCTTCTGCAATAAGCCCTTATTTCAGAAAGAACAAACATCACATTCTTGCATTCTCACCCTCCTGTTACACACTAGCTGTTAAACACTCCTGTTACACATTCTTCACACTAGCTTTTTTGTGGCAATACGATGTAGAAAGAAGAGTTTCTAATTCTGCAAAATCATTCCACAGTCTTACTGTTAGTGAAATATTAGAGTTATCTACATCTTCTAAAAAACATTCTTAATTCTAACAACCTTTACATCATCAAATATGTACTCCCTCATCGCGTTGTTTGATCAATAATTGCTCCTTTTCCCGCTCACTTCCTAAGACTGGCATCAATTTTGAAGTTCTTGCTGCTATTGCTGCTTACCTAAATTTTCCAATGGGATTTTTAACTAAATCAGTTTAATCAATAATGGCAAGTATCACATCCATCCTCCTCCCTTATATTTATTTATTAATACATCAGTAAAATAGAAAATAAATATTTATTAATGTATATAGTCCATAAATAAAAATAACTCAGTTTTTCATTAATTTTTTTTTTCAATTCACTTTAATTTCATTTCAAATTCAAACTGTCCAACAAAAACTGGAGTCGGAGTCAACATGTTTTTAGCTACTCCAGCTCCATTCTCAATAGTGAGTATAATCACCTGAATACTAATACAGGCCTGAAAGTGAGCAATTCATGCCGTTTATGATGTTGTGAATGAGCTGCATAAGTAGCAATGCCCATTGATTATTCTAAACCCATCTAGGTTTGGGAGAAGGGAAAAAACTCA
>KK112148.1:245249-259973 GCA_000611955.2 Stegodyphus mimosarum
TTTTTTGAATCCCATCAGTTTATCTGTCGAGTTTAAAATATTTTCTTTTAGTTTTGGATACATGAATTTATGTTATTAAAAATAACAAAAATATCAGATAAGTAAGCTAGTTTAGCACACTATATTTTATCTTTCAACAAATGAGCAAACCCATCATTTTTATGTAGTTCAAAAAATATTTTCATCTCGTTTTTTAATTCAAGCATGCGATATAAAACTTTTCCTCTGGGCAACTATCTTACTTCTGTGTGCAGTATCAAGGATTTGTATTTAACTTCCCTAGCTTGGCATAAATTACTAAATAAATAACTTTTATTGATTTTGATTTTATATAATTAACTATTTTAACACATTTTTCCAGCACTATTTTCAATTCTGATGGCAGATATTTTGTAATAGGTGCTTCCTGATGCAAAAAAAAGTGGGTAACTAATATATCTGCATTTATTGCTTTCACATGTTCCACAAATCCTTTTATGTGTCCAGTCACAGCTGGAGCACGATCTGTGCAAATGCCAATAAATAAATTCCATGAAATTTTAATTTCTTGTACATACGAGTTAATCACATTGAAAGTTTTTTTTACACTTGTATGAACAGATACCTCATGACAGCATAAAAATCGATTAATTATATCATTTTAATGAACAAATCAAACAAATGCAATTAATTGTGCCTTTGTGTCATCTATGTGTAGGGCAAAGTTTGAATTTGCAAGAGTTTTTGCAGTATTTTTTTCAATATTTCACGATATGTCTTTCATTGTGTGATGAATTGTGGCATTTTACAAATATCAATATTTGCTGATTCACCAATCATTATTTTTACAATTTTGCGACAAGCTGGTAATATAATTTCTTCAGCCAAATTATTAGGTTTTAATTTAACTGCAATTAATTCGGCTACTTTTTAAGAAACTATCCGAGCTTTTTCAGACACACTAAGTTGTTTTTCAAAAACTTTTACGTGTTTGAATATTTAAGCTAATGGTTTTTTAAAGTAGCTTTTGTTTTTTAATGCAAGCAAAGGATGGTTAATCAGCAAGTGACGTTGGTGCTTGCTCGGAATCATAGCACTATATGATACTTTACAACCACATACCAGAAAATCAGGAACAATTAGAACATTTTCCATTATAGATGTAAATCCAAATTTTAAGAAATCATCATTACATTTTTGATTAACAATATATTTTTTGCAGGAGGAAACATCTTTACTCATACTGGGCATTGGCTCATCAGCCTGATCACTAACATCATCATTAATATCACCTCATAATATAACCTGATCGCTAACATCATCATTAATATCACCTCATAATATAACCTGATCGCTAACATCATCATTAATATCACCTCATAATATAACCTGATCGCTAACATTACCATTACTATCACTTCATGCTATAATGCTAGTGACCTAGCAGAAAGTTTCCTTCTTTTTAACCATTCATGCATTTCAGAAAGTTCTTTTAAGACAAAAATAATTCTGTCAAAAAATTATTAAAAAAGCCAAATCGTGTATTACCTTTCAATAGATTTTATTTAAGTTCGAGAACACAATACTACGTAGCATATATATATAAATTTATAAATTCATGTACACAGCAAGCATGTAAATAATAAACTGAACTAGTATATACTTTTGTTTGAGTTTAATCCAGAACTGTAGTAAAAGAATACAAGCATCATATATATATATATACTACTCCATAAAAAAAACTCATATTTTTCAATTATAGCAAGTAAAAGCAATAAAGAAATATTGATTGCTTATTAAATATAAATTACTTACTAACAATCTACCATGAGAAGCACGTTAGATTGCACATAATCGGTACTACCAGATATTAAATATACATATAAAATTATAGGTTTTCGAACATTCAAATATTTTAAAGGGCCTCTTATATTAGAAATGTATTATTTTATAAATCTACATTTATTACATTTTCTTTATTTATTATTCATTTTTCTTTCTACTAATTTAAATAGCTACAATGATTATTTAAAACTCTTTTAAATTGACAATTTATTAAATAAAAATCTCTGAAGGTGTATTATCATTTCAAATAAAATAGTTGAATTTCGAATCGGGTGGAACACAGGACCTGGTAAGTTTGACTTCGTGATGTGCTTCCATCTATCCATGAAAGACAAGTTAAATATACCACGAATACCCTTAGTTTATTTCTATAAAACGGTCAAATGATTTGATTCTAGATTTTATTTTTTTTTCTCAGAGTACAACTAATAATTTTTTTAATATTTGGCAACATACAAAAGTGCTGCAGCTCAGTGGCTGAGAATCAATGCTCTACATGAAGGCTTAAGGATATATGACTGTATGCCAGAAGACCTGCTGCTTGCATTCTGCTCACTGCAGTACACAAAAGTGCATGTTTAGCATGGTGTAGACAATATCCAGTATGTCATAATGCTGTGCAACCTATCTAACTGTGAGAGGGGAGCATACCTCATACCGTGGTGGACAATTGCTAAGGACAGATGACAGTAGCAGCAATAACAACCACAAAATGAAAGGCTGGAAAATGTGGAAGTTAGCATTAATGCACGGAATACAGTAGTCATATGATAGTATTGATAAGTGATGAAAAGGATTTCACGTATATTAAACACTGTTGCTCAAAAGCAAAATTTACCGCAAAGAATCAACTGACCAACTTGCACTTTTCTTCCTGACATCACTTAGATGATTTCACGCATGGCTGTATTATTTATTGGCAAGAATGAAGAAGGGCAAAAAATAACAGACGTTGCTAAAAAAGAGACCAGCACAGTTACTGAGGTAGCAAATCAGTTACTTGCTGCTACTGGAAGCAAATCTTGTCAAAAACTAGCCAGACCTTTGTATCAAGGATTATATTCCAGCCATCCTGTTGTGTGCATTCCATTGCCCAGAAGCCACTGCTCTGCCCACTTGCAATAGTGTTATCAGCACTGCAACTGGAGTGAAGACTATTAGGCCTTGTGCACTATTCTTAGATAAGAGTAGGTTAAGTCTATTATCGGATTGTAGATGCCAGTTGGTCTGGTGTGACAGTGGTAACGTATATAGTCCAGCAAACATACAGGAAAAGAAGCAACATCCTAGATTATCCACATGTAGTGTCGTGGTAGGGGCTGCGATTATGACCATTGCCGTATGTCACTCTATGTGCTTCCACCCGGAACTGACTATGACTAGCCAAACAGAGCCATTCTTAGCGAAGGTGCAGCACATAAAAGTATGCAGGCAGTAAAAATCAGAAGCGGCTGGACTCTTGAGATACCACGAGTAAATATTTTAAATTAAATTCATTGTATTTGTCATATGTAAGTACTTTTTATACAGTTTGTCATATTTAAATACTGAGTATGAAAAAAAACTTAATAAGCACTGAGTATTTTTTTTTTTTTTAATCTGGGGACAGCAATCTTAGGAAAGTACACACACAGCAAATTTCTTAAGAACAGCACTGTGGCCAGATACATTAATGATGTTCAGCTGCATTATCTTTGCATGTTCTGTGGTACTGTCGGTGATAAATTTGTCTTCATGGATGACAACACAACATGTCATCAAACAGTTGCTGTCCAGGAGTGTCAACAGCAGTGCTTCCTAACACTACGCCCAAGGGAATCCACTGATTGTTTAACTTGTGTCTGCCACTGTGCGATCATAATAAAAATGTTTCAGTTCTCAATAAAATTCTATGTGAAAGTTTTCTCATTTTTAATGAAATAGAAATTGCATCCAACACAGATATCAGCACAAAGTGAAATGCGAATGATCTCTCTCTTTATGTGCATGTATTTATTAATTCTAGCCAACTATAAATTCACCTTAAAAAATTAAATGGTGCCCGCCATCTAACAAATATTCTAGAATGTGCTCTTAGGTACAAAAAGGTTGGAGACCTCTGGTCTAGAGAGTGAGGATATTCAAACCTTGTATGGCTAGCACATTCTCCAGATCTCAATCCCATTGAAAATGTTCAGGATGCTTGGGGGAGGAGTCTTGTTGGTCGACAAATATTGTCATCCATGCACTGACAGAGGAATATGATAAATTACCCCAACAGCTGCTTAATACTGTTGTGTACAGCATGAAACAACACGCGGAATCTTGCATCACTCTCCATGTGGCCATATCCCATACAGACATCTTATGTGAGAATGCCTGCGGAAGGTAATTGCAATTTTTTTTTTTTTCTTTTTTTTTTTTTACTATCTAGCACAAAAGGACCATTTTGTTTCTTGAATACTTTTGAAAGCCTTCTGGATTTCAGGGCACATAATAAATTATTTTTATTGTTATGTCCTAGTATTCTGGCACTATTTCACTTGGCAACCAACCACACTTAACTTTTTTTATGTGTTATATAGCCGTTTGTCATCCACAATCCTTAGCAGTTTTCCACCAGTGTATTAGATTCATCTTCAGTTTGATATCACAATCTGGATTTTCGACATCCCTGCACTTTGAGCTTTACAAGCATACAAGCATATAATGACTTTTGAATGGTACATCTCTTTATGGGTTATAAATATATACTCCTACTAAATTTTAAATTTCATTAAAAATTACATTTCATTCATTGATTTTTCATTAAAATCTGAATATAAGCCTTTCAGAAATTTGACATACGGCGCAAATTCTCTAATTTTGCACATATAATGTACATATGGATAGTACATATAAACACACAGACATATATGTAAGATAAAAAATATGTGAAATAGAATTCTGCAATTAATATGCAATAGTCCCTTAACTCTCAATTTTAATTTGTCTATTTCCTCCTTCTATCCTAAAAATAATAACTGTTCATAATAAATCTCTCTACACAGCATCATTTCTAAATTTATTAATATCATATGATCTTAAGTGACGAAGGCACTTATATATAAATACTTTAGCCAAACATAAAAAAGCAAATCAAAACCATTTTGAGAACTATAAAGCTTTTTTTCCTCTCCCAGGCTTTTCTTCCCCCCCCCCCCTCCCTCTTAATGCAGAACATTTTTGCTTTGCATCCTGACTAATTAACATGTCACCAATCACCTGTCTGTTTTCTTCAATCATAATTTAAAAAGGTATAAAGTGTGATATATGGATGAGAGCTGAATGTACTCATAATGATGCACATTTTATAATAAAGATATGCTTCTCAAGAATTGTTTTGTCCACCAATAAAACATGTTGACTTCGCTGGATGGATAACATTTAATTACAATTACACAGTTATGCATCTATATACCATCACAATTCATGCCTTGGCTATTTATTATCTGTATCTTCTCTCATCAAAATCATTACACATATACATACATATATCTTAGTTGAGTTTTATAACAAAAGGGATTCTAAGAAATAGACATTTTAGAACTACTATCAACAAAAAGACAAAGCACAATGTAAAAATATTGTCAAAAACTCCAAATCTATTTTCATTTGATTATACACAAAGTTATACACAAAGTGCAGAAAACTGAAGTATATGCAAATGGCATGAAGCTGACTTTTTTGTTGTTGTTGTTATTGTTACCAAAATAAGTCAGGAAGGAAATATGGCTCCTCCTCCCCCCAAAAAGTATCAAAACTACTTTTACACTATTATTATAATTATTACAAATTTTTATGCACCTTTTTTTAATTAAATGAGGCATTAATTTAAATATGGGTATTTTTTTATATATGATCTATTGCAGTTGTGGAGATTATGTTTTAGATAAAGTGATGTCACCATAATTTCAGTAAAATTAGGAATAGTATTTTACACATCACTCTTCTTTCAGAAACATGCTTTTATTAAATACATTGTTATTAGATTCAAGCAATTCTACATGCTTTTATTAAATACATTGTTATTAGATTCAAGCAATTCTATCATTTTATATACATTTTCAATTATAATTTATAAATTAGAACACTTATTAAACAGCAAAAAATAATAAAATGTAACTAAAACTTACCAGGCACAGAGGTATTGCTTTTATGAATATCGATAATTCTAGATGTTGATAAAGACAAGCTTCTGCTAGCCCTGGCTAGAAAGCCAAAACGTCCTCCTATTGAAAATATTTTTCTTTTATAAAGAGATCAATTTAATCATTTTAAATAATTTTTATTGGATTCTATGATCTATAATAAAAGAAATTCAAGAATGATGTATGTCATATTTTTTTTTAATTTAAAAATTATACATGATTAAGATTAAAAAGAAAAAAAATCTGAAAGAATATTTAAGAATGGGCAGTATGAAGACTGATAAAAGCTTAATTTAGAAGTATTATATATTAGGTTATACTTTTAAATATTCAAATTTGACAAATTGACAAATCACATTGAGATGATGAATTTTGAATATATGTAGACAGAAGAATGAAATATGTTAGCTTTTTGATCACCCACATTCCTACCAAAAAGTCGTGAACTCACTAATGACTCTGAAGAGCATTCTTAAACTCAATGGTGAGTTTGGAGGAAAATGTTCGAATATAATTATATGTCTATTTTAATGATGCATCCAGTGGTCACTTTTTTTTTTTTTACATTCTTCTTTCTTCATAGAGAATAGGCATGTATTCTCTTTTTTTTTTTTTTTTTTTTTGGAACAAACATAATTTCACATTCATTTAAAGGCAGTACTTTTCTTCTGCTTTTATGGGGCAGAAGAGTATCTTCTTACACATTTTGCGAATCGAATGGCAGAAAGTAAAAATTTTAAATCTTGGAATTTAGTTAAAACTAACTCAAAATGTATTATTGGCTATTTAGACAATTTGTTACACTGATATTTAATTACCTTTACAGCTCTTTAATAATGGCACCACGATTATTGCCAAATTCATGTTTAATTCTCACCCTATTTCCTTGTCATACTGCTATTTCATTACGCTTACAGCTCTTTAATAATGGCACCAAGCTTATCGCCAAATTCATGTTTACTTCTCACCATATTTCCATGACTGCTTTTAATATCACATCAAAAGTATTTTCAGAAATCCAAGGATTTTCACACCATAAATTTGGAAAGATAGCAGAAGATGATGATGAACTGTGCCTGTTGCTTTTAATTTTCTCAGTCAGTGCAGCCCCAAAATAAACTTTTTTTTTACATGAGCAGCAAGTTCTGGATCCACAAACTGAAATTTATGATTTACAGTGAAATGAGCAGAACTTACTTTTTCCCCATTCCTTCGTTTTGTATGCTCGCCAACAATCTGAATAATTTGCCAATCTCTCTTTTATGTGGTCTATGATTGTTTTCCATGATTGTGGTTGCTTTTCTATTCAGCACATCAACAAGAAAAATTCACCAGTTTCTCAGCTTTACAACAAATATCCACTCCCCCAAATGAAGAGCCTTTCATCTATGTCCATAATTTTTCCAGGGTCACCTATTCATTTAGTTGGTTGTCGGATTAAATGCAGAGAACATACCTTTATAATAAAACTGCTACAGTCAATAGTCATATTTTCAAAAAGGTGGAGTTGTTTCTTCCATCATTTCAATGTCAGTTTCTCTGCCTAATAGTAAATAAATTGCAGCACTCTTACAAACAGCATTCTGGAGCCATTGCCTAAGCTTTCAATGATACATAGTTTCATTCCATGATCCCTTTCGCATATTTAAATGTGAGGTAAAATTCAACACTATACTTTGTATATTTGAATGCAAGGTAAACGCATCTTATATGGAAGAATAATACAGCATCTTCTTAAATCAACAGTTAATCAAATATTTTAGGGGGTACTACTGTACATTGCAAATTTCAATGAGAGGTAAACATATTTTTGGGGTACTACTATACTTCGTAATGCTATACTTCACATATCTGAATGCAAAATAAACACATTTTGGGGGTACTACTATACTTTGTAATACTGTTTCCGCATATCTGGATGTAAGGTAAACGTATATTTGGAAGAAGAATATACCATCTTCTTCAATCAGCAGTTAATCAAAAATTTTTTGGAGGGGTAGTTGGAGGAGAAAGTAAACATTTTAACACACAGCCTATTATCAGCTCCTCTCCTGATGAGTGAACTACTTAAGCAATCATTATCAGGACTGCTCTTGGCAATTTACTGCTATTCTTCGCAAAGTTTAAAAAGGAGGCTGTAAAAATAAGGAAATACCACATTTTAAAAAAATATTATTTAGAGTTTTACATATTTATTGTACTAATAGTTGGTGACAAATTCTAAAGTATTTTTAATATTGATTTTCTACGATATTTAATTTTTAATTTTAATTTGTATACATTTAACAAGTTTCCAAAATACACTGGGCTCAGCAGTAATAATGCTGAACACTCGTAGTTCAATCTGGGTTCAATTCCAAGCGAACGGACTAGCTGCATAGCCATTTTTATGGTTTTTCCGATGGCACAGATATTAAGTAGTTTTCCTTAGAAAGTTCTTCATGAAGCCATTTCTTCCCTTAGACGGATTATGGCAAAGAACACACAAAGGCAACCCTCTACCACATGTGTTTTGCCATTTTCAGATAAACCAAATCAATCAAAATACACTGTTGCTTATATTTATTAACTAATCAATGATTTTAATATTTAATAGAAAAAATGTAAAGCATTTGTTTTACATGTTTATTAAAACATAAATATGCAGTAAGTTTACGTGAACTAAAAAAAAAAGGATTTCCTGCATTTAAAAAATCATAGAATCTTCTACAAAACTTACCATTTTTGCTTATGTCACCATTCTCTTTTAAATTTTCTTCTATTGAAAGACGTTCGGCAAGATCTGAAATGCCATTGTCGCTGTTCATTCTTTGAGTATGAAATGTGTGAGATATACGGCGACGAAACCGTTTCATTTTTGGCTTGCATCCCCTTTTGTTAGAAGCACCTAAATCTAGTTATGTACATATTGCTTGAGCTAGGCAGGAATAAAAAAGGCACTTTGATGGACGTTCAATATGGGACGTTCAGAGACTGCTAAACAGACTCATTGCATCTGGATGGAACCAACCATTACAAGAATGGCCAGCACTGAAATATAAAAAATATTTGTTACAAGACATAAAAATATTAATAATATACAGTGTGTTATTTAAAAATGAGAGTAACAATAGCACATACAGTAATAATAAAATTTTAAAAATGGAAAATGTTTGTAAGATTTAAATTACTTTTCTTTATGTTTATATGTTTAACGAATTTATTAATAACATTCAAAACTAGGTGAAATATAACCTTAGATTAACATTGGTTTAATTTTAAAAAATAAATACACAAACAAAATTTTAAATTAGGCAAAAGGTAGGCCTCCTTCAAAATAGGTAGATAAATAAAATCTTTCTTGAAGAACACTACAAGCACAAAGTTGTCCTCTTCCCCAATGAAAAAAATCTGCATAATTAACAAAAATATGCCATATATTATCCTCCTTTGATATTCAGGTAAAAGTACTTCACACTATTACACAAAAAGTTAGCTTTCTGAAAGTACAACTGAATTTTGCTACATAGTTCCTCCTCAAATTCACATCACAATATTTTTAAGAGATTAAAACTACTAATTTAACATATTAAAACCAGAATTTTTAATAAAACAAATATTGTTAAACAAATTTATGGGATTAAAAATACTGGCTTAGGCGAGATAACATGGCTGACATTATTTGCATAAAGAAGCGAGATTTTGTTGTTAATTTAACAATAATAAAATTACATTGCTCACTGCACAAGGATTTCCAAACTACTGTAAAAAGCAAGTCCTTTTAATACTTCAATCTAATAAGAACTTATTTAGAAACAGACTAATCACTATTCAATATTCTAGCTTAAGGGGGGGGGAATTATAAGTCTATCAAATAAAGTATAATCTTCAGAAAGTACGATACTTCTCACTGTTATATAAAAATTAAAGCATCATAATTGTAACAGTGATGCATTCTACTGATTGTACCTACATTCAGCTATAAAAAAGAAGCATATCAGATCTATAAATTGAAAAATTATGGAAAAACGAAATGAAGGCATTTACTATTATAAAGTTATGTATCCAAAAGCTTTAATCCTAACGGATGCAGAAATTTCTATATTTAGACTACAGTCATTGGAAATATTACGATCAATAAATAAATGAAATAAAAATGAAGTTTCTAACCTTTCAGCATTAACTTGATAATTTGGCAATCTAAAATAATTCAAACAGTTCTAAAATATTTATTTCAGAACTATTTATCTTTATCCTAAACAGATATGAAGTTACTACCTTTATATAATCAATTCTATAAATAAATGAATTTCATTTCTAGATTATTACAGTTTCTTATTTGCATTTAAACTAAATTCTCTTTGCTTTCAAGTACATAACTGAATGTGATGTTATTATAAAACTACGCAAAATAAAAAAAGAAATGCATATTTAGTACAAGATTTTGGATAACAGAATACATATGCTTACAAACAACTTAAAATATTACTTATTAATAACAGGCAAATATACAACAGATCTCCAAACAACCAAGCAATAAACATATTAATCAAAGAGCTTTTTGATTTTCGGTAGGCAGAATTACATTAAAAAAAAGTGCCTTTGGCATTTTTTAGTATTTTGGTAGTACTATGCAAAGCAATTCTCTGTAACTACTATATAAGTCAGCAATCTACAGCAAAAACACTTCTAACAGAAAGAATTGCATCTCAGGCAAAGTAGTTTGCTAAATAACTCTGTTCACTACTGAAAAATATTCTAATGGAAATCACATTAAAACATACACGAACAACACAAAATCTTCCTCATTAAAATATTTTTTACATAAATTATGCTAAATATATGCTAAATAAGAAAATAATAATGAAATGCAATTTCTAAGCCCAAAGAATAGTCATAATTTTCTGAAGAAAACTGAAAATTCTTTTTATAACACTAATGAGGAAGTTTCCTCAATAAGTATATCTACTAAAAGCCCTAAAAATTTTTCAGTGTGGTTAGTATAAAAACAGCTATTACACAAATCTGCTATACTGCAACAGCAAAAGCCGAATGCTTTGATAAAATATTTTCCACATAGATGAAATTTATAAGAAAAAGTATTTTAGAAAGCAAATTTGCAAACTTCAGTCTAATGTGATACTTCTTTTAATATTAAATTTATAACTATAGCAGAAAATCAATAATTTTAACTAATGGGAATTAAGGTTGGTTAATTAAAAGATTATATAACTAAAGATGCAAGAACACAACTAAAATACATCTAAATCCAAAATGAATTAATGAATGTGTATGAAGCATTAGTACTCTATTTTGAAATGTTCTGCATTGCACAAAATAACTAATTTTCCAAAAATCAGTACACAAACACAGTACCGTCTTTTTCCGAAAATAAGACACTGTCTTACTTTCTTTTTTGGTCCAAAATACGCGCTAGGGCTTATTTTCGGGGGAGGGCAAAAATAAAGGTATATTTATATATTTTTATTTAATATTTATTTTACACAGAATACAGAAATTTAAATTTATTCAATTACAGTCATGTTATCTTCTTCTGGAACATCGTCATAAATAAAATTCTGAACTATATTCTGATTTTCTTCCAAATCCATTTTCTGTTGAATCATTGATCCGAATCACTCATGTCTTGCGATATAGCTATCGTTAAATGAATACTTCATGTCTAAGAAGCCTGTTCGTAGTGCATTGGAAACATCACTATCAGTTATTTTGTCCCATGAATTTTTTAAACAATTCACACCTTCTTGTAAGCCTGGTTTTACAAAATTACCTCGTGATTTCTCAAAATTCTGTTTTCAATATATTCATTGATTTCCATCCGCAAATGATCCTTGAATGGCTTGTTTATTGCAGTGTCAAGTGTCTGGAGGTAACCAGTCATTCCTGTCGGAATCATTATTTGATCAACCTTCCTCTCAGCAAGAAAGTTTTTCATGTCTTTAGCGCCGTGAGTACTAGCTGAATCCCAAACTAGTAAACCTCTATTCTGACCCCTCAACAGTGGTGGCAGCATAAAATCAACCCACTTTCTTATAACTGCTTGGGTGCACCAGACTTTTTCACTTTCAATGACATAAATTCCTGAAACACGTTGAATCTGGTCTTTTTTACCTTTAGTGATTAAAAATGGCGATACTTTCTTGCCATCTAGACGAATCGCCAAAATACAGGTAACACGTGCACTATCGTAACCGGTAGAAGGAACGTAAATTGACGAAGAAGCCTTGTGGTGAACTGTCGTTTGAGCTCCTTGGCCTAGGAATACCGCGGTCTCATCCATAGCAATCATGTTGGAGAGTTGGTATTTCGAAAAATCGATGCCATCAACAAAAAGCTTAAACGCAAGTGCACGCTTAACAACTTCATTGTCTTCCAGCTTAAACAATGTTGTTGATCTCCTTAGAGACAGTTCATATCGTTTAAGGAAGTTGTCCAACCAGTGTGACGATGCTTTAAATTCTTCTGTGGATATATCAAATTCAATTGCTGTTTCAAGGGCAAATTTTTGAATATCAGCCCTGCGCACAACCAAAGCCATTGCTCTCCTGCCTGCAATCCATTCCCAGATGCAATCTTCCAACTCAGAAAATAACGGCTGCCGACCTGATCCAACTCTGCGTTTTTTCTCATTTCCTTGGTCCACCAGTTGACACAGGTAATCGTAGTCTGCACGCCATTTACGAACCATACGGAGATCCAGCATCTTCTCTTTACAGAATGCTACAAGATTTACACCCCTGGAGTCTTCCACGATTCCCTTTTTGTACTCGACGGAATAGCTCTTTCGTTTTGTACTCATTTTAACTGGGGTTAAAAATTATTCACTTTATTTTTAAATAAAATTACGTATGAGGAAATAATCAGACTTACAAGACTGAAATGAATGAACGTTGTATACCTGCACTGTCGCTCAATGTAGACTGCTGCCTTATGTTGTATTTTTAAGATAAATTCCAAGAATTAATTTGAAACGAACTGTAGAGGTAAACAATTAATTTCTCGGAATATTTTGTTTCAAACATTTCTCTGAAATACGAGTATTAGTAAAGCTAAACACATTATTACTTAATAAATCAACAGCATTTTTTAACAAATTCTTTTTTTCACATTATTTTAACTAGGGATTATTTTCGGGGGATGTCTTATTTTACAAATGTTCCGAAAATCACGATAGGGCTTATTTTCGGAGGATGTCTTATTTTCAGAAAAAGACGGTACATATATATATATATAAATTTATATATTTTCATACATAATTTCAGCTACGATGGTTTTGCCATCATAGCTGAAGTCACAACTCCAGCAATTCAAAGTGTGCAATACCAGTGCTAGTGCACCAAACACACAGCAGTACCTTCTTTTGAGCAATGTTTTGTTTGAGAGCAAATGCCACAGAACCAGGGGACAATCAATGACGTTTTTATATATATATTTACATACATAAAAAGAATATGAAAAGATACATAAGTTCACAGTGTACCAGGTATCCAAAAATGTTTGTGCCACAGTTTTCAGTGAGAAATAATGACTCAGTTTGTGCAAATGCATTTTATTCAAAAAAATAATCTTCTTCAGCTTCAATTACATGTTCCAAACATGTTACAAGCTTATAAATCCCACATCTGTAAAGTTCTCATCCCTAGAGCCCAAAAACTATCCTATGGCCTGTGTGACATCATCTCGGTACAAAAACAAGTGATAATCGGATGGAGCGATGTCCAGGGAGTAAGGAAGATGAGGCAAAATTTCCCAATCTTGAAGAATGATCACTGTTTTCCTATTGACTAGTGCTAGCTGCTTCTAATGCAGTGCAGCTACAACCCTTTGCAAATGGAACACTTCAGCTATGATGGTTTTGCCACTCTCTAGCAATTTGAAGTGCGCAATACAAGTGCTGGTCCACTAAACACACAACAGTATCTTCTTTTGATGAATGTTTTGTTCGAGAGTATACACCATAAAACCAGGGGACGATCAATGATGTTTTTATTGATTGATTTATTTTTTCAGTAGCTCTATAACACCTATTTCTCTCCATATGTGAATATCTTGTCCAGGAATGGAGCTTTCTTTTGTCATGACAGTAAAGAGTAAATGATAAGCCACTGGAGCTTAGTTTCCTTGGTCAAAACATGGGTAACTCACTTTCTGAGCTTCCACATCTTCCCAAGGTTGTGCAGATGCAATCGAATGGCTTCTTCCAACACTTCAAACCCTTGTGCAAATTCCTTGCACATGTGGCTTACACTCAATGTCTTCCTTCAGCAGGCCTTCGTCAATAATGGATGGATACCCAGTTTCAGGCTTGCCCTGGAGCTCTCAATGCAAATCAACTGAACTGCTTTTGTGCTGTGCACTCACTCACTGATGCTTCTCCAAATACAGAAAATATCTTTCAAGCAGCTTCTGCAGCAATGCTGCTCAATTTGAACTCGTAAACATGGCCGTAAAACATCCTTTGACATCGGCATGTTAATTTCAGAATTGTAGTTCCTACAAAACTGCTTTCAACATCACTGACAGCCCTCACAACTCTGCACTAACTGACAGTTGATGGAAACGTAAACATTTAACATCATCCCAACAAGGTTACCAACACTTGCTGTCTGAATTTGACTTTTCACTCTAGTAGCATAAACATTTTTGGATACCTGCTACATATGATGTTGAGAAAGTAGATTCCCCCCCCCAAATAACAAAAATCTTTTTTCTTTTTTTTTTTTTTTTTTTG
>KK112148.1:259986-283546 GCA_000611955.2 Stegodyphus mimosarum
TTTTTTTTTTTTTTTTTAGATACAGTATTCCCCCAGAACTGCTGTCTAAATGCTTTGTTCACCTTGTAACTGCAGATTAAAATGCAGTGAGTTTAAGATGAGTCACTTCACATTCTGTTTTTTGCAATACTTTCTTCTCTATTTATAATCAAAGTCACCTTGGTTAACATAAGCATATTTCCAAATTAATATAACATAGTCTTCTTTATTTAAACTCTGATAAAATGAGGGTCAACATTGTTCAGCTAACATCTCTGCATCATATTACACAATGTTTTTACTCAATACATTCCATTATAGTTAATATACTTTGCCATCCAATCAAAACCATTCTAAATGCAGTGGTTTCATATATTAAAAGGTATATTCTCAATACACTGAACAAAGGTAACAATTCTTCTATTGATTGTGGACAGAAATGACACTGCGCACAAATTTTTCTTAATTTTAGGGAATAAAACATAATCACACAAGAAATTGCGTTTTATATGGTAAATAAATCACATTTTTAAAACTGAGTTATGAAAAAATTTTATTGCTTGTGGAACAATATTTCTTGAGGCATGGTTCTATTGGGCAATGATTCGACTTCATGATTGTTCTTCATGAACCTTTAACGTGATCATCATTAAATGAACAGTTGGGCATCTTTCAGGCCAACGACACAATACCTTTCTAGCACACTGTTACAACATAGCCAACCCAATCGTATCTAAAAATGTTGTAATCCAAAAAATGAAAGGCTCTGATGGCCTTTCGCTTTCTGAACATGGCAACCATTTCACTGCTGCACTGCTCAGCTCTGCATCGGCTTGACTTATTAATGATGATTCATCTGGAAAGACTCATTACACCAACTGTTACTTAGTCAGAGACTTATGCAGAAGAGCTTTGTCATCAATTATGATATCATATAGAACAGCAGTCATCCTTTGATGGAATCTTTCAAGCATTTTTATGCATCAATCAATTTAAAGAAGTTTCTGCAATTTTGTGATTTCACGCAGCAGCCATGGCTTCTGAACAGCCAGATAACAAAACAATCACTTGAACTTATCTCGTATTAATTCCAAAGGAATATATGCATTTCCACCATATACCAGCCATCTGTTATCTTCAATTATTTGGTATTCCATGTGAATTTTTTTCCTACGTTGCCAGAGTCTTAAGACAATCATCATGCCGTTCATCTCCTAGCTTTTGCCATCTGAAACAGAACTCTTTAAATCAACAGAAAACAGTAACTCAGCATTGGGTGTCAGTCCGTAATGCAACCAGGATTCATTCACAGCTTGTCTGTGACAACAGACCTACTGGAAAACTGCTCAAATTCATCATTCAGATATGACTTATATTGACTCTATTTTTCCCTGTCTACTACTTTCCTGACATAAAAGCATAATCTGTCTTATCCATGATACACACAAGCCACAATTCAATTCTGTTGCGCAGCCTCATGCCAAATTCTTAAGCTTTATTCCATGTTGCCAGATCTAAAACCTTTCAGTGATACCATCCTTTATTAGATCATGATCATGTACATAACTTCCTCTTCAGCAGCACTCCAAAGTTATGCATATTTTTTAAAGTTTATGCTCATCAACATATTCTAGCCATTTATAAATATATAGCAACAATCCATGCTTTTAAAAATTCAGGTATGTTTTCTTCACCTTCTTCTGAAAAAAGTAACAAGTAACATAAAAACTGTTTTCCAAAAGTTTTTGGGCCCTCTGCTAATGCACTAAAGAGTATCAAGTACACTATTGAGTGCAAAATTTTTAATATTCAGAGATTTAAATTTTTTGGATTGAATATCATAAATAATATTTTTAGATTCAAAGTTACATACTTATTTTTTTATTGCAACAATAGTTCAGAAAACTGTTGCAAATATGATATAATCTATACTTACATATCTAATGACCGTAAGTTATAAATCACCAAATTAACCCTTAATTACATTAACCACAGTTTTCACAGCACCCACAATGCATTTAAATCATAAAACAAAGTACTGAATACATTTAATAAAATAAAAACCCACAATCATTTGCATATGCAATTAAGCCTGCAGAATGACAAAATTCAACATGATGTGTCTGAAGACAGACAAGCGATATCTATTTTCTTAAAATCTAATTACTCTCAGTTTTATCAACATAAATGTGTATTCCAATGCATTATTATGCACAATAAAAAATTATTTGTTTACAATCTAATGCTTAATTCATATCAATCCTATAGAATGAATAACCCTGTAAGGTGATAAAACCAGAACTGCACTCGAAGATTATCTTCTAGTGTTTGAGTGATAAAGGATACAGAGATTGAACTCCTGGACCTAATTTGTATGTAACTGTACAGTACTTCCAAAAATTAAAGAACTTGTTATCAAATCAAATGTATTCCAAATAAAATTTCAAAATTTTATTCATAGATGCTATATAATTATACTTTATATAATAACAGGCAAACCTACTAACATCTGTTAAAGAGAATAAAAGAATTCTGAAGACAGAACAGTAGTTTTTAGTCTTCTAAAGGAAGTTATTTTGTACATATGCTAGTGAATTTTAAATACAATGAACTAGTAACACCTTCTGAGTAAAAACAAGTGAAAGAAAACTAAAAGGTTACTTGTTAAGATATGCAAACATTTTTCACATAATGTAGTCAACTTTCCAGACTATTTACTACTGCAAATAGTGATGATACATTTGTACATATCCACCTTCAAAGTAATCTTCTAGTGCTACACTAAACTTCTGAAAGCAGTGGCATAGCTGTTTAAAAAAATAGGGATTTTTAAGAATAAATCAAACTGCTAAAGTCACATTTATAACTTCCTTCCTGAAGAGAAGAAGGGCACAGAAAGCTGGGTTTTCATATGCTGAAAGAGGAAAAAAATAAAAAAAAAAAAACTATACAAGAAAAGCATGAAAAATGGGACAACACTATGACATTTATTCAGTCAGATCAAATAAAAAAAGAATAGATCAATACACTATAGCATTTTCATGTAATAATAGAAGACCACCTTGTTCTGCAAGAGGTCTGGACATTTCCAGCGAACTACCACAGACATCCCCAGATCTTTGTCAACTGTTCCTTGATAGTAACAACATCATCAGGAATGTACTTTATCTATACAACTGCTAAACAGTTGGAGGGTGGGGGCACTTTTAAAATCATGTTTGCCTTTTGAATTGTCTTGGCAATACTTTATGCTTTACAAAAATAAGAGATTTCTACATGACTGGCTGGTGCTTCAAATGGGGATCATAAAGAAAGCTTATTTCATTACCCACTACAAAAATGCTGCAGAGACATGGCACTTGTATTAAAAGTAAATTATTTTCAAGGCCAACATGGGCTACCTGCCCTAATTAGTTTCCAATTTTGAATCTAGAAATGGAATCCGAAAATCTAGTACCTTTTTCTCATAACTCATTCTACAAGAAGACTCTCAGATCTACAAATTTTAAATTTTGCAATCCCAAGTGCAAAGGTTTAAACAATCAGCTTCTGCTGATACACATAAATCAGAAGCAATAAAAGCAGAAGTGAGAAAAAAAAGCACTGTAACAAGATACATGAATCTCAAAAGGGTTTTCCATTGTTAATGAAAACATAAATGCAAATCTTCATGATTATACTTAATGTTTATCCCCAAGATAATTAAAACTAAGTATTTTATTGCAAATTCCTGATTTTATGAGAACATAAAAAATACACAGCTTTTACACAAACAAAAGTTTACAAACAGAATTACAATTGAAAACTTTCAGGACCAACAGCACAGTTAAAAAATATTTACAGTCTGCAGACTAGATGTTTGTACAAATGTATGCACTATCCATTGAATTTCCCCTAAAGCAGACAGAAATCCAAATAGTTCTAAGATTTCATCCGATAATTCTTTTCCTGGGGCTAGGACATAAATGTCCCACACATTCAGTACTTTAAATAGGGCACATGGAATTTTGGTCCATTAAAAAGAAGTAAAATTACTTACTGAATATGCAGTAGGATGATGCAGAACTGGTTGATATGTGTTTCTATTCCTTCTTGACAGAATAAGTGACCAAATGGCTCCAATATATAAAAAATATATCTATAACCCACAGGAAAAGTATATAACCCATTCAGAAGCAGTTTCTACTTTAGAAGGATAAAAGTAAATTTAAGCAGCTAAAGGAGAGCAGAATTTATATTCCAGTATGTCCTACTCATTTACTGCACACAAATTTAAGGTTTGCCAAATGTAAAATATAGAGGGAAAAAAAAACACTTGAGCTAACCAGAGAAAAAAGGTCAAATTAAACTATAAAAGTGGATAAAATATTGCACAAAGAACAGCTATTTAACATGAATGCCTTGAGTTAAACTTCTGAGCTAACATTAAGTTTATCTTACTATCAAGTCCCAGATACTGCATAAAAATTACAGACAGTTTTGAAATGATTAAAAATCTGAGAAAGTAAAGACTTTTATAAAAAGCAGAAAACTATAATTACTGCTAAAATACTAAATACATTATGCTTTATTGTTTTAAAAATTCCTTCACAAAAAAGGAACAGCTGAGCATTTCAAGAGAGGCTATTGCCAAACTCACCAGTCATTTAACTATCCCATTAATAAGAACACTGCCAAGGGTACACTATGGGAAATAACTATTATTGCAGTTGTACAGAATGTAAAAGAGGACAAACGAACAAGCAAATCAAACTTTACACAAGAAATAAGGCAGCAAATCTGATTGTTCTGTCAGGAGTCATACTTTCTACATTGTAATAAGCACTTTTCAACAAGATATTCACTAATAAGCATCTCTACGCAAGACAGCATCAAGGTATCTTTATATGATGTGAGGGGAAAAAAAAATGCAGTCAGATCAACAAATGCTCATAAAATAATAATTTTGCATAATTTTGCAGTCATAAAGAATTTTGATAAAAGATAGTATGAGAATAATTATAAAAGTTCCAAAATTAGCATCAATGCTTAGATAAGCTATCTATATGAAGGTGTAACCTAAACTGATCATAGTATTTTATTACAAAACATAATGGAATTTGATGGTTAAGTTTGAGGATTGAAGAGAGAATTTAGTAAATACATATACTGCAGCAATAAAGATTAAATCAAAGTTTAGCACTATGATGAAAGGAGATGCTTTTATTTCTCATACAATTTTATCTGACTACTACGTAGTAACACTTAATTCAACAGAATTCACCCAAGAACTTTATAGATCTTGCCAAAATGTTTTAAATATTCAGTTTACATCTACTTGAAACCATTACATTTATTCCGTCAACTCAGAAACTTAATTTAAATTGATACAAATAATTACACATTATCAGTTTTTAAATAATAATGTTTTTCTCAATATTTAATGCATTCATTACAAGCCAGTAGATAACTATTTTGTGATGGCAAATCACTTAAAGAAGCTTTGCCTTAAGATTGATATTTTAGACCGAAAGACTACGACAAGACACGAATTCATACTCATGTTATATTTGGCAGAAAGCACAAGATTACCACACAAGCTCTTCTGCCACGAGGAATAAAATGCAGAAAGAAATATTAGTATCTAATGACCTACCTGCTCAGTAAGTGGTGGGTGTAATAATTTATAATACATATAATTGTTAAATATTACTTTATATACAAATTAAAAATAAAAAATAATTAATATAATGTATATCCTCTAAGTGCTAAAAGCTTTTCAGGCAATAAACAAGTAAGCTTTCCTCTAATAAATAAACAATTGAATAAAATTACCTCGATTTTTATTATTCTAATATTTACAGTATCTAAAAATAATTTAGATACTGATTTTGATCACATATATTGGAAAAAATTAAATTACACAAATGCATTTCACAGTTTTTCTTTCATCTATTACAAATACGTAATATGCGCTCTATTCAGGTAGCCTATTATACATATTAGAGGATTCTAGGATGTCTTGGATAGTTTGAATGAATATCTCAAGACTTAATTTGACAAGTATAACTTTAGATACACATAGCAAAGGCATATTAAATTATTTTATATAATTTAAACCAAGCTGACAATCATGACAGAATGAAATAAAATAACAATATCATGATATTACACCAAATAATTTTCTCATGAGTTAATTTCTACTGTGTTTGGCAGAACATCCTTTGGCAGATTGATAAAAAAGGCTGACATATAAGAAACAGATGAAATCAATATTCAGGCCTCTCCTTAAAGTCATTAATCTTTGCTATTTGAAAAAAAAAAATTCGTAAGAATCAAACCCATATACAATATACCAATTCAATAATTACATTTAATTTACCTACATGAAATAATCTGAGAATACAGAAAAGTGCATGTATTTTAAATACATATATATAGCAGTAATCAGTAACATCAGCGGGAAAATAATTTTGTTTTTTTACGCCAATTATATTATATTCATTCTTATATATTAACTAATCCGTAAGTAAAACAGAAACTATTCAAAAAATTAGAAAGGTTATAAAACTTGTTAAACGTGACCATAGACTAAATTAACTAAAAGTTGAATTTCCTCTTTTATTGCATCCTATAAATTTTTATGCAATCTTTTTAGTTCAGACAAACATAAATAAAATATAATTTTTCATTAAATAAATGAAGTTAAAAAAGTACTTGCATTATTATATTTTTATCCTGAAAAAGAAAACTTATTTTCTACATTTAGTAATATGCGAAATGTTTCCTAAACACAAGAAAATAATTTATCTCCGTATCATTTCCATAAAAAAGTGAAAGTTTTCCTGCTCAAGGGAACATTTTAAGCCTAAGCTTATCAGTAAACTTAATTTTATTGACAAGGATTGCGTAATTTGTCGGGAAAACAAATAATTTGCTTTCATATGAGCATGCACTGGATTAATTAAAAACAGTTCTGAAAGAGAAGTACAGTTATTTAACACAAATGAAAATTATTTATAACCATCCGCCTATACCTGAGTAATGTGCATAACAGGTTGTAGACACATCCATGTTGACCAACAAACAACGTGATTCGTACATCAACATTCCCAGAATGCACCATTCAAACACCTGGTTTTAATTAAATTCGCTTCACCGCATTATTGTTAAACAAAATTTACAAAACACTTCATATTGAATACCTTTTAAAATTAAAAAGTACCTCTAAATGATTATAGATATCAACACAATTTAAAGCAAACTGCCAATTACTGAGCTTCGTAAATTACGACTCACAGACTAATGAAAATTTCAGGTTCAAATTTCGGCATTAAAATGGAATAAATCTTTTAAGTTAATAAAAAAATGAATTCGATCAATTGGAAATTAGACTTAAAATAAAGGCATCAGAACCGAATGATATCAGGAGGCTTTGTTTCAGTTAAGCTTCTCTAATACGCGGGTTTTATACCAGACTACGCAGATGGGAAATAACTATTGAACAATCAGAATAAAAAAAAGATGCCAAGGGACTCAAGGAAAGAAAACACTCCGAAAATTTCCCATTCTTGGCTTTAATGTTGTATGTTGCAGCTAAAACAAAAACCGAAAGAAATGGGGGGAAAATGGTCTTATACTCTAAATCTATATGGAAAGCATTAAAATCTTAGAGCCTCTAACGGTCCTGAGTCTTGTTAGTAATGCATTCTACTTTAACTCCGGGGAATCTTTCAGCGACTGCAATGCGAATTTCGTAAAATGGGAGTTTCCTTAAGCAATAGGACGGCTGGTATTTGAAAAAAGAAGAAAGTAAGATTCTAAACGAAATATATGGAATAATTTTAATTCGTTGCTTTGATCAGTCATATAGAGATGATCAGACTGTAACATAAACGAGGAATTTATGTAATGGTGAGAGCTCTAATGCGATGCACATCATATGGTATAACATAATAACAGTTCTCACAGTTAAAATTTTGCCTCTAGCTGACGGTCTCAAAAATTATTCTATTGAAAACTCACTTTGATCCTACGAAAGTAAATTTTCAAGAGTTTCAGTTTAAGGTCGGTATTAAACATCCAGTTTCTCATGAAGACAGTACTCCTGCAAGAATCTTCAAATTTACCACCCTTCCACAAACTTTTCAGCTGGGATTACAAAGATAACTACTAATCCTTTGCAGCCTTTCCCTTTAGAAAGTCCCCTTTGTTAATTTTCAGATAAGAGACTAAAGAGGCTAGGGAATATATATATATATGTAATAATAAAATGCAAGGAAAAGACGGAGCAGCGTCCATGCATAATAGCTATATAAAATAAAGGAACTTGCAGTCGAGGCGGTTTTAATTCCATTTTTGTTTTCCAGTTGACGTTTATGGCCACAATCACTTCGTATTCTAGTCGTGCCTATTCAAGAACATTTTCATTTTGGAAAGTATTGCGATAGGAAGCGCGCACAACGAAATAGCGAATAAGCAGTTAAGAGAGAGCAACTGAAGTGCTTAGTTAGCCAATATGGAAGCACATGAAGATAAAAGTTTTGGTTTGAGTTGAAAGTTTCAGTTTCCAATTATTACGTCATCAGCGCTGCGCAGGCCATGCAAAATGGAATGAGCTAGAAATGACGCAGTCCAGTTAATTTATTACGATTTTTAAAACAAAGGGAGAGAATTAAAGGGAATTAGGGGTTAATTTAAATTATAATTTTGATTTACATATTTTTTATCTTACATATATATAAAATAATAAAAAAAAAAACCTTTTCCAAGCTAACATTGCAATACATTTCGTTGTTGAGAGAACACAAAAGGGAAATTTTGAAGCCACTTTTGTGAGTAGTGCTTAGAAAAAGCAAATGTTATTACATAAGCAGCAACAAAAGTCATCGGACAATGAGTCCAGCCAATTCTCCCTGTTGAAACTCTCGCCGTTAAAACTGTTACCAAACACCACGTGATTTGCGCATGCGAGCAGCCAAAATGAAACAGAACTATAACTGAACTTTAGAACTCGTAATGGACATTTCAGTTAAAGATGTACCCAGTATCTTCTCTCTGTGTCGTGTATGTAATTAGTTAGTAATGTAAAGTAAACGTATCTTACTATCTTAGATGCCTCTCTTTTTTTAGATGAGTAGTACCTTTGATGTATGCAATTAATAAAAATATTCCCGGATATGCCTTCAGAGAAGAACGAGAAAGAAGATCGTCAGAAAAGGTAAGCCTTTTTTACCTTTATTCTAAGAATGAAAATATTGTTGATCATAACAATACTCCCTGAAGGCTGAGAAGTGGGGTAGAGATATTTCGGTTAAATCCGTCTGTTTGAGACACTGCAACTCTGACCTCTTTTGCCGCCGTATGGAACTAAGAGAGTGACCTTGTATTGGCCGAAAATTACTCTGCTGTCAATTTTGATGTCGTGAAACAATAAATAATGTATTACAAATAAGTATGCATTACAAATTCAGATTTAGGAAACTACATTATATAATTTTCTAACTCAATTATATTAATAAAAATGAACAAAATAATTGCATAATTCTGAAACTTGGGTGTTGCTATGCAAAGAGTGCTGATACCACATCATAACAGGATAGTCACCCCCATATAATACATCACAACCCCCTCCCCCCAGGAACGGTCATGTTCTCGTGCTTCATGAGGTTCGTTGTAGCTAACTTCTGTAAATAACAAAATCTTTAATTATGACGTAACTATTACGCATTAAATTAATATAAATGATAATTGCGTCAGAGGAAAAATCTGAACTTTTTTTTTGTGCCGAATCTCCGTTGTTGGAGGATACAGTTGGAGATTGAAGCACTTGATCACAAGTTGACCTAGAGTCACCGCATTCATAATCCATCTAGGCACTAAGTTTTTCCTCGAACTGGCACTCAACGAGTTTTTTATGTAAATGAAACTATTTAAACCAAACTTTTCCAGGTATTGAAGGATTTTTTAAAAACTGTTATTATTTAGAGGCAGGTGGAGTGATTAGTAATTTGAGAAAGTGAATAATAATATATTCGTTTTAATATGAATTTTTAAAAATATTTATTATCTGCATGAGAAAAGCACTTAAATTTGAGAGAATTTTTCATCAAAATCAAATTTACCGGACTATAGATTTTTGCACGATATTTGAATATGGAATTTCGAAAAAACACTTTTCTATAAAATTACATTACATCCACAGCAATAGGTTTTCCTTTGTATTTATAAAATTGGTGTCAACGTTGTAGCATTGCTTTAGGGCTAGCTAAAAATTGTAAATAACTGGCAAGATTTAAACTTTGAAATAAACTTTGTATATTTAACAAAATAAATTTAATTAAAACACAAACACTACATAAAAGAATTACATGACAATATTATCAAAAGCAATAGGGTTCTAGCTAGGTTAAAGTTATTTGAAGCTGGAGCAAAGCTGGCGATCTGGTAAAATTATCAGATCAAAGAACTCTAGTACTAGTTCGACCCGTGTTTAAATCCCTATGAATTGTCCGCTGCAGGGGGATTCTCGTAGTTTTATCCATATGTAAAGTGAAAACATATTAACTTTCATTAAAAATTCCTCCTTAGAGTTATTCCTTTTCTTAGGCAGATGTTCTGATTAGGTCAGACAAGTAAGATTAATCATAACAACAACAACATAACACAGATTTATGAAAGTTATCACAAAGCAAGAAATAAAATTTGGTTAAACTAATTGCAATATGAGATAACTCTTGTAATTATATGTTTGAATGAATAAAATTACAAGAGTTATCTTATATTGCAAATAGTGACTGACGCATAATTGTTTCTTTATCTGGGAAAGTTGCTGAGTTTCGGTAGGTGACGCATGGTTATTTGGTAGCTGAGTTTATAACGCTTTATTCCATTCTCACTAAGCACATGTTAGTAAAGAATATTATGGATCGAAGATTAAATCCGATTCCTTAGAAGCACTCCAGCTACAAGACCTGACTGTCTTGGGATTACAGATCAAAATAGGGAAAATAAAAGCTATGTTGCATACAGCAGGATGCCGAAAAGAATTATTGTAATATCGATAGTGAGAGCTTATTAATTCGATTGTTTTACGGCCGAGAATTTTCCGCTGATGCCATAGCCTTTTAGGGCTTCAGGTACCTGATAAAACAATTTCCGTAAGTATCTGTTTTTACTTCCTTGTACAAAGTAAAAAGGAAGTATTGTAACCGCGATAAAATTCAGGTATCATATTTCAACGAAAATATCCATTTTGTCCTCTGTCTAATGCAATTTAACGACTTTTTTGCGAGATATCTGAACGTAAGGACAGAATAAAGGACTCTTTTCCCCCAAAAATACTAAAAAACTCATTTAAAATTGATTCTGTAGAGTTGTTTTCGTCGCGTCTCTGCGTACGTACGTTCATGTGTATGTATGTATCTTGCATGACTCAAAAAGTCAGTAGACTCAGAGCGTTGACATTTTGTATATAGGACTGCTACAATATGTAGATGTGCATCTCCTATTTTGGGTGCAATCGGCAACACCAAAGTATATATACATATATGTAAGATATAAGAAAATACAATAGCTGCTTTAAAAACTAATTGGTGATCTTAAAACTAACATTCTAAATTTGATGATCTTCCCCTTAATTTATCTATTCTTCCGAATTCGAGATCTTTCGACGTTACGTAACGCTGCTTGAAAGCGAAAACCAAAACTAATATTAACCAATCATAACTGTCTCTAGAATCGCGCCTACTCTAGTGAGCACAGCCGACTTTAGCACGGCCTTGAAGCGAAATCAGTTTCGGAAAGTCACGTGATCGAAATAGTCGATCTCTTTTCACTGGAATCGCGAAGTGCAACTCTGCCGAAAATAACAGTTTTCTCTTAAATATATATATATATAAGTAAAATTAATAAACGTGAGTAGGTCGCAGGATTTACATTAAATTTTCCATATTGCAATATTTTCATATATCTTCAATAGTTTTTAAAACAATCGTATTTTGTCTATGTGTCTGAAAATATTATTGAGAATCACCACAATAAAACTTTATTTCTGCAATTTTAATAAAAATGGAATACATTTATGTAATCTGAATCGAATTTATTCCCAAAATAATGTAAACTCCTCATAAAGGGGGAAAATTTAATAGATTTATGGATGTAAATTTTATTTAGATTTTCTTAATAGTAAAATAAATATTAAGGGCAGAATATTTTGTATAAATCCATGCCGCTACTATCGCAACAGTTATAATAAATTTTCAGAAGGCAAATGTCCATAGTCATCTCTCTTCACTCCATTCACTAAGAAAAACTGGATATCCCAATTTTGTTAAAACAGGGAAATGAATTAAAAATTCCTTAAATGTTAGAACATTTGTGTATAAAGGTAAACTTACATGCACGTTATGGTATAAATAAATCTTTCAAGAAAATTTCAAAGAATTAAATTCTAATTACATTCATGAAAAGAACAGCCTTCTGTTTGTGCCAACTCCAATTTTATGTTGTATCACTTTTTCCAAACAACCCAAGAGGTAAGTGATCAGGCTCGCTCTTTTTTAAAGTGGTTTTCCCAATTTAAAGACCTATTCCACTGTCGAAAATAGATTCATAAACTTGGAGCTATATCATATACACACATGCAACATATTATGCATAATCTATGCAGAAGCAAAGCATAAATAAAAACAAACAGTTGTAACTTATTAACAGAAATTAATTGGTAAATGTTTTAACTTCTTTATATGAACATTTTATATTAATCTTGTCATTTTTATGTGTTGTATAATTATTTAACATCATTTTACAAGTTATCAAACAGATATTTTCTAACCGAGTTTGTAAAGTCATTCCACAAATGCAAGAATCTTTTAAATTAAAGTTAATTCGACCTAATTGTATGCAAGATAACTTATATAAATTACCTAATTGCTTTCCTGATATAAGAAATGTATCTTCCAGGTTTTTAAGAATTTCACCAAATAAGAAATGTATAATTGAAGATGTTAATAAAGCAACTTCAGATGGTAAAGTTAATTTTTCTCTATCTAATTCTTTAAGAAAGCCAAAAATATCATCTACTATATCTACTGAATGAATACTTTGCAACCAGTCCTGGCAAATATTGCATTTTACCTCCCTTAATTCTTTCATGGAAGCATAACCTGAAATATAAACCAGCACTGGTAAAATATCAGAATGAACATTTTCCATAAAAAAAAAAACGTTAATTAGTAAATTTGAATAATCGCCTATATTCACAAATGTAAAGATAGAATCCAGAATCCTTATCATAATCTGGTAAAAGTGACGTTAAAGGGACATTCATATTTGATGATGAAATGATAATATTGCTTTTAAAATGAAGCTTCTTCTCACTTTCTAATAACTGCAGGTAATTTATGTAATAATTTGAACCTGACATTTGCCGATACATTCCAAAACGTGATTCAAGAGCATCAGCTTGAAATTTTCTTAACAATATGTATTCAGCATCATGCTTTTGAAAAAAATATGGAATCAATTGAATGAATGCATCTGTAGTTGTTATTAATGCCTGAAATGTTTGTGGTGGTGAAGTTTCTTTTATTAGGACAGACTGTTTCCATATCTTAAGCCACAACACCAGTTTCTTTAAGAAATGAATCTGCTCAACATTCTGAGAGTTAATAGCAGCACGAAATTTATCATTAAAGCGCTTACTTTCAAAATTGCTTTTACAGTTTACAATTTTCCACCATGTTGTAAATACTGAAATAAAATCACAAGTTTCACCTGAGTTCACAAAAACATCTGCAAGATCCTTTGGAATACATTCTAATGCTGCTATGTTTTTTTCATTTAAGATTTGATGTGCTAGTTTCACATTTTGTTTTTGAATTGTTGAAGGATAAAGAGCTTTACTTGTGAGTAAATGGCCATATTTAACAATGGAAGATTTCTCTATATTTGGAAATCATACATGATTTCCAAATGTTTTAAGTTAACTTTCTTTAAAATATCATTATTTTCTAGATCAGGAAATGTAATTATTTTTTGTTGCACAAATTATTGCGTACTGACTTTAACATATGAACTGTGTCAAAAAGAAAGAAAAGAAGCCTCGAATCATCTAAAGGATGCTTAACATACGGCTGCAAAATTTTATTAGGGGCCATTATTTCAAATGCACGTTTATTCACAGCATTATTATCAGAAATCAAGCAAACAACTTTAAATCCTATATTTTTTAGTGCTATTAAAATCTGCTGAATCATACTTTCTAAATCATTAGCTTGCAATCCATTAACTGGAACAATACTAACTACATCTTTATATGAAGAAAAAACTGATGTTATCATGAAAACCTGAGCTGTTTTGACAGCAAGTGCTGGTTTATCATGAGAACCTCCATAAATAGAACCAGATTTAAAGTTAAACATAGGCTGAATGTGAATTTCACCTAATAACATATTTACTATAAGTTCTTGTTCATTAAGAAAACATTTTTTCTTCTCGAAATAATTAATGCTGCCAGCCAAACTTAATTTTGATAATGAATAACTACTCATAATATAGCATAAGACTCGAGTACTTGGAATACATAAATAGTCGCAGTTTAGTAAAGCATTGTATGAACTGGAAGATTGTACAAATAATGTTGAAGCTAAAATCAAAGTTCTGTTACTGTAACGCCTATTATTTTTTGATACTCTTAATAATTCTAATTGCTTTATTATAAAAGAAATATACTCATAGTTATCTGAATTACAATCAACAGAATTTAGTTATATAATTACAGATTCTAACACAGATGGAAATGCTGTATTATTAACAGAAGTTTCAACATTGCTCATTAAATCAGCTAATACTGAAATTCTATCAAGAGCGGGTGATTTTGAAAATTTCCTCTTACTTACTTTTCGATTTTCAACGTATACTTCAAAATTCATGCCAATACTTATAATGATGCATGCCGAAATTTTTGGGCAATTTTCATGAGTTGTATAACATAAGCGAACTATATCATAATCATTATCATCTAAGCAAAACCATTTATTTTTAAATTTACAAATGTTTTCCCAAAAGTAATTAACCACAACTTGAGGGCATTTTAAGGCACTTTTTTCTAAATCAGCTTTCTGCTGAAGTAAACTTTCCTGAATGGCTTTCTTATCATTTACTTCTTCTGTATCAACAAGTCTGCGTGGCTTGGATTTATTTGTATTTAAAAATGAGGCAGCATTTTCAAATATACATGGAACGGCGCCTTGAATGAGTCCAGGGACTTTTCTGTCATATTCTGTATATTCATTTTTATAGATTACACAGTCTTTTCTTATTATCTGTGATTCATCAAAATGTTTTATACAACTACGGGGTTTTTTAATTTGCTTAAATCTCGCGAAATTTTTCTTAACCACTCAGCTCTTTTTTTACGTGACTTAGGTAAAGAGTAAGTAGTGACGTTCTCATTTTTGTCGTAATTGGATTTGCAACCAAATACATTGCAGTGTCGAAGCATTCTGTATTCAAATATGTTATTAAAAAGAAATAATCAAAATAAAGAATTCCTAATGTACTACACGAAACCAATATTCAAAACATACTACGGCAAAATGTTCAAACTAGTGTAAATGCATTCACTGTTAAAACGAAACTTTTGGACAGACTTGAGAACAGCTACAAATATTCTCAAATAAATCTAAAAATTAAAAAAAATATGAAACGAAATATAGATAAAACTATTACTTACTATTACATAAAGCTTATGTTATTTAAAATCACTTAAAATAGCAAAATATTCCACTTACCTAACACCATTAGCAAAATACATATACAAAAAATTCACGATAACGGATTCACAACCACATAACGGATTCAAAACCACAAGAACACATCGACCATCTGGATCACATGACTTCCGCGCTTCAAGGCCCCTATAGAGTTGGTTGTGTCAGGTGAGCTAATTACCTCATCCCCTATAAACCATGTCAACACTTTTGTTGATAACTGGCTGAGTCAACCCAGTGCTAATAATCTCCCTATCTTGATCTCCCCACCTGAAATCAACTCTATCTTTTCTAAACTTCACAGTAGGAAAGCCCCAGGCAAAGATAAAATCCCTAATACAATGATTAAGCAACTCAATAAAATTATAAACAAACTCGGTAGCATCTACAACGCATGTCTTTACTTGAGCTATTTCCCGACAGAGTGGAAGCAAGCAGTTGTAATCCTAATCTCCAAGCCGGGGAAAGATAACACTAAAGTGGATGGATTCCGCCCTATCAGCCTACTCCCAGCCCTGAGTAAAATTCTGGAGAGGATAATCCTTAATAGATTGCAGCCGGCCGTGAGCACGCTCCCAAAGCAACAATTTGGTTTTCGCAAGGGATTATCCACTACTATGCAATTAGTTAGGATTGTGGAATTTGTGAGCGCTGGTATACACAAACACCAAACAACTGCTTTTCTAAAGTTAGACATGGCAAAAGCGTCTGGCATAACGGCCTCACTTACAAGCTTGCTTCTCTAGATCTCCCTAGGGAAATGGTTAAGATCCTGCTTTCCTTTCTTAATAACCGTTCCTTCTGCGTAAGACAGGGAGACCATCTCTCTGAAAACATCTTAATTAAAAGTGGTGACCCACAGGGTAGTATTGTCGGACTAATTCTCTATTTAATATATGTAAAAGATTTTCCGATGCTTGACAACGCAAATTGTATCACTGCCTGTTACGCGGATGACACCGCAATTTTCTCCAGCTCCCTTAGTCCCACACATGCCATCCCAAGGATGCAGAGTTTAACACAAGAAATTGAGGAATGGTGTCAGAAATAGAGGACTTCAATAAAAACAATTAAATCAAAACTTCTTCTCATAGGGCCTCACAGAAGAAAAATGTCGAGATTGATATTACTTTATTTAATGAAAAAATCTCCAAGTAAATCAGGCCACTTATTTAGGAGTCCGTTTCAACGGCTCGCTTACGCGGAATAAACATAAATCCGTGGCTCTTGGAAAGGCCATAGGAGTTTCCAGGAAATTTAATTCACTAATTTACTCCTCGTCCCCAAATGATCTAACTCGCAAACAACGTATTTACACCTCCATTCTAAGACCTATCCTCACATACGCCTTCCCTACTTGTAGCAAAGTCTCCAACACTCCGAGCCTTCGAGAACAGTTATCTGCTTAAAGTCACAGAAGCTCCTTGGTTCGTTCGTAATGAACAACTTCACAGGGATCTAAAAATTCAAAATTTGTCCACCTTCATAAACAAACTCAATAGTAACTTCTACAATAAAGCAGTATCCAATGAAGAAGTTAAATACTCGGACAATTTTAATTATGAACTTCTAGCAATAGATATAAATTTAAGACCTTACGCAACTCATTATTTCAAAAACCCGGCATTATATTCAAAAAAATTTTCATAACTCTCCCTCTAAACTCATACAGAATTCTGGCGACAGCATTTGGGTGGATGACCATTCACGTGACTGATGCCCGAGAATCAGAATTTGCTCTCTCGAAGTTACCCTTTCTCCATTAATTGCCTCCCATTTGCGTCATTCTTTTTAACTACACAACCATGCACTTATTTTCCCGCTTAGTTAAATGAAACTTCACCTCGCACTACCCTGGGACAACTCCTGACACTTATTCTGCAGTTCCTAACTAAGGTTCCGCAATGATGTTTTGTATGTGCCTCCTTCCTACCCGGGGTTATTTGAGGTGCCAGTAATAGCTGGATAAAATTTCAGCTGAAACTGGCAATAAGTATAGTATCATAGTATCATAGCTACGTCATTCCCTTTTTCTGCTAGCTTCCACCTTACTAATAACTCCTCGTTTTGCTTCCCCGTCTAAAGTGCGTGCATCTTGATTCTAAGAATCAATGTAAATAGCAATTTATCATCTTTCCTTATGATTGAATCTTAGATGATGAAGAAGACGTATGTATCTCGCATAACTCGAAAAATGAGTAGCCTCAGAATTTTAAATTTTGTATATAGGACAGCCATAACATGTCAATGCGCACTTCGTATTTTGGTTGCAATCGGTTGCACCAAAAGTGTATAAATATATGTATATGTATATATCCACTCCGTTACTTGGCTCAGTGAGCTCAGATTTTTTTCTTATATATTCGTAAACTGGGCATTTTTTGCTTTAAAGATGATTGAATTATGTTGTTGTTATCTTCCGGTTAAGGATTTTATGCCTTTGGTTATTAAAAGTTGCTTAAGTGCGGGTAAGCCGAATTATTTTGGCCATAACCACCATATTTGTTTACATTGGAAACTTAGCAGAATGCTGGATTTCTTGCGAATTTAGAGAAACTAAGCTTCGCAACAACAAAGATAACGCCTTCTTTTATTATTGCGAATTACATCATGCTTAATGAATTCTGGAATTTATTCGAGGAAATAAGTGTGTAAGATTTACTTCGTAATTTTTAATATACATATTTTAAGGTTTTACGTATTTTTACTTTGTCATGAACTGATATCTGAATTAATTGAATGAGATATACTGAATTGTCTGTGAAAAACTGTTTCTTTTTTTATTTGTTTAATTTCTTTGATACATCGTTTTAGATTTATCTTTGTATTTGATTATGATTAGATAATTCTTCAGATGATGTCCATAATTTTTGTGCATTCTGTTTTATAAAATGAATGACATGTAACGCTGTTAACTGAAGCTAGCGCCAAAGTGTCGCTATGGTAAACAAATCTAGTGAATTTTAAAAGAGTGCATTTATTCTATTGTGGTTTATCGACGAAGTAGATTTAATTCAATCCAATATGTTTAAATTAAATGCAAAATGCGTATAATTTAATATTCCTTACAAGGAAGTCATGTGGTGTACACATCAGATTTTTTTTAATAAAAAATTTCACGATTTCTTCAAACTCAAGCTGAGAATTTTCATCTTCGGCTGCAATTTTACGTGTCATAATTAACGCACATCACTTGTATAAGTCTCTGATCGCACTTTCTTCAAACTTTCTTGGTGAAGTTGAGATTTGAAAATTTTTCTGCAGTTTTCTGTAATTAATTATATTTAAAATATTTAACATTTGCAAAATTCCATTTTTTAAAAAACTGAAACAGGAATATTTCTTTTAGCGTTTGAAAATTTAGCTATTTCTTTCAATTATGTTAAAGTATTCCGAAAACTATTTCTCGTGGTAATAATGTTTTCAGGGAGGACTGATGAAATGAAAGTAGATAGTATTTACATTAGAAGAAAATCCTGAAGCTTCGTATGGGGCCAGAATTAGATAATAGGGAGCCATACAACATACTTTTTGTGCCCACCAACATGCGTTCCCCTAGCTTTTATGAAAAAAAAAGTTGCATTCTTTTACGGTGTTGGTTGTCACAAATTTAAAGATTTTTTAACGCCTCGGTCTGGGTGGTTGTTAGGTCCCCCCACAGCCATTTCATTCAGTCGCCGAAACAAGCTGTTATTTTTTATTGGTGCTGCTCATTGGACCACTGGTGAATTTGAATCTATTGAATAAGATGTTTAACGATTTGAATAAAGTATTAAATAAAAATAAGAACATATATGGCAGATTTATTAACTGGTCTTATATGTCTTATGGAATTCCGTAATAAAGACGTTTTGTAACTACATTGACTGTTCTACAAAACTGCTTTTTAATGTGCAGTTTTGCTCAAAACACAAAAGTTTGAAACTGACTCAGATATGTCGAATTAGTAGCGTTTCATTTTGTATTTTGAAATCGAAGTTCCTTCTAAGAATCTCAAGATTGACTAACGTTTATTTTATTTTAAAACATTACTATCATCTCTTATTTTCCACTTCCGGCCAGAATTGTGAATATGTTTATGCAAATTGTACTTGCTAACGCTTAAGTATTTAAATTGTGGCTTTTTGCCAAGAGCGTAGTAAAAGGAGAGAGAGTGAACCATCTTGCCACGAGTCTTCAAGCGAGCTTGCCATCAATTATTGTCCGCCTTTAAGGCCAGAGGTTTTAGTCCTCTCGAAAGCTAAAGACGTATTGTAGTTTTCCGCAGTTTGCGAACTACAGACGTAGTAATTTAAAAGGCCAGTCTTAGCGTTAGTCATCTGTGTAAAATATTAAAAGTTAGCTCTTATTTAAATTTTATTTAGTTATTAGTCTTATATTTTTACGTTCAGACCACAAGTGGTTGGTCTTTGTATCCCGAAGTGCGGGAGCGCCTGTGAAATCGTGGAAAATAAAGGGTAATTTTAACCCTTCTCATCTTGTCGTCTTTTCTACACTCCATGGGACATAGTTGCAATCAACTCACTGACCAGTTAGGACACGTCATGTTCGCCAAACAGATAAAAAGAAATACGAGTCCTGATAACCTTCTTAGTTGATTTATAGATTACCACGGGTAAAAGATGAAAGAGAAGGAAAAAAGGATATGTTCCCTTGAATTTGTGGTTATTATATGTAACCACTCCCACATCTATGCGCAAAGGTTACAGAAAATTGGTAAGATCATTTTATTGGTACTTTATAGCAATGTGAAACTTGTTTTGTTCTCTAACCAAGTCATTGTATTACAGTGACTTCCATAGTGCTTGTTTAAGAATTTGATTTCACTTGGCAACCTGTTGTACGGGGTAGTTTCAAAATGGAGCAGATTTATTTAAAATGGGAAAGAAATTGTGCGCTTTGTTTTCCTAGGAGAAAAGCTTCCGTTGTGGATTTTGTAAGCGAAAGGTAAGCTAGTTCAGTGAGTCTGTTCAGTGACAAAGAACAGAACTTGGGAAAAATAAGGTATCTGTGCTTAATGGTTTCATAGACTCAGCTACTAGTGTGTTTCTGGAATTGTTATTCTCAGCATGGAAAAGAATAAGAGGAAGATTGCATTATCAATATCTGAGAGATTTCATGAAGTGATAAAGGAGTGCAACTCCATTTCCTTTCCAACGGCAGTAGAGACAGTTATTTACCCCCTTCCCTCTCTCTTTATTTTTTGATTGCCATGTAAAATGTCAAAATTTGAAATGTCAGTTTCAAGGCAGCATGATTAAACAGCATGGAGTCATGTGAACATCGGCGTAATGAGATTAAAAGAAATAAAATTCATATAAGTCGTTTAAAAAATTACTACTATAAAGTTATACTATTGTTAAACATCCTAGTGCAATATATTCCTTTAATTATTTTTCGAATTTTCTAAAAATAGCCGTTTTTTGTCGGATCACAAGAAAAGCAATCACAGAAATAATATAAACACTATAAAAAATGAAAATTCAGCAATATCTGACGCTGAAAGAGTATTAGAAAGTAACAGACGAAAGTATCGAAATGAAGCATTCAACATTAGACATTCTTTTAAAGCTACAAAGCTTTAAAAGACTAAGCTCGACTATACTCTTGCCGTTACAGAATTACTAAGCATATATCTATTTCATGAAAGGTCGGAAATTAGCAAGTATGCTCAGAAAAAAAAGTCATGTCTTTTAATCAGAACGGTAATTTAGAAATAACTAACAATTTAAATCTATCTTCGGTTGTAATTTAGGATTTTCTTCTGTTACAGGAAGATTGCTTGAAAGAGAAATAGTTGATGACACCATAAAAGCTATTTACACAGTATGCGAGATTTGTTCAAAAGTATGTAAAATTGTCTCTGGAATATTTAGTAAGGGATTCGTCAGTAATGGCATCGAAAGTTACTTTATAGTAATCTGCCAAAAATATCAAAATGTTTTAAGCATAAAACGAAAATCGCAGGTTTGCTTGGCAAACGATCTTCAAACCTAGAAATTAAGACAGGAAAAGATTATCGTTTCTGATGACACAAAATTTAATTTAGATATTTCAAGCTAACATAGTTGTTACTAGTATTACTTGGAAGCAAAATAAAATGTTTGAAAATCTAAACATTGATAGGAAGGGCATTCATATTAGAAGTATTACTAGTATACAGGCTTATTAATTACTTGTATACAGTCATAGCAAAATCAAAACTTCATTTCTAAATGGAAAATTGGAAACACTAAAATGGAAAAATGCAAACACTGGACTACTAAAGTAGGTTGAATGGGTATTCTACTGAATTCTACTGCCATTTACCGAACAAATGGTAAATATTGTTGGACATATTCTCATTACTGGGAATGAACTCTTGCAGTTAATACAAGGTGAAAGCGGTATTTGGAAACGAAGCCCTAAGGAATGCTAAGATATTTTACCCTTTAGAACCAGAAGTTGATTAGAAAACAATCGGTCTTGCCGTTCTGGATTTGGTGAGAATTATTCAAACATCTTTGAAGTAATGCCGAGACAAAATCTGCATAGTAAATGATGTAAATAATTATACAGATACTAATGGTACAACGCCTGGTGATAGCGGAATCCAGTTATATTCATAGACGCAATAATTGTATTATAAGGGCCAGTGCAATTCTTGTATATATAAATACAACTGGATTCCATTTTTCATGAGGAACTTGTTGCAGTTGACATAAAAAAATTCAGTAAGAAATGCTACAGAAATTAGTAACATGACTTCCCTAATGGATTAAAAGGATAATGAGACCGCTTTGAAGAGAAACACGCCAGAGTGAAAACTAAAGTTAGGCAGACTAAGCAACCCTTGTTTAACGTAGATTTCGAATAAAATTCTGTCGCTTTCGACAGCGATCAGACACGTCCTTCATCTTCAAACGCAATTTTTTTTCTTGTTCCTGAAAATTCAGGTTATCAGGCTATTATGAGGTTGATCTGACATAATGCATTTGTTACTTGAAACTGTATGTTCGAAATACATACTTATTATAAACAGGAATATTTAAAATTCTAGTAACCCAAAGAATATGAATTGAAATTCAGAAAGAAATATTCATCATTGAATGTTATGATATTCAAAACTATTATTTTATGCCAATTAGGAAGCAGTTAAAAAAAAGTGTTATCCAAAAGTTTTGTGCACTTGCTTAATAAAATAAATGAGGAAAAAAAAAAAAAAAGACCTTTAAGTCTTTTTCTCATATCTACAGCCAACAGATGGCAGCACAATCACAGTTTCTGAACTTTCATGTATATTATTTTCATCATTTCAGCCATATATCTCTTTTTATCCTCCTATTTTTAACTGATCATGAAATTTCAACAATAATTTCCATTATTTAAAGTAAATTCTATAACTTTTCATGAAATTCTGTAGGATTTAAAAAATTCGGTATGAACATTTTGCAACATTTAAAAATTTTTTATTGTGATCTGTATTTCAAGAGGGGGGGGAAACATGCATCGAAATATTTATCAAATTAATTTTAAAAAACTGTATTATTTTTTAGATGAAAGTTATTGGATTCGAAAATTAAATTTTAGTAGCAATGAAATATAACGAATATACGTAATATTTAACTACATTCGTAATTTATACTATAGATGGCAGCACTATGGAAAAATGTTAACCAGCGACAAAGAGAAACCGAAAGTTTTTCTTTCCAAGCGGAATGAACCACTTCACTTAACTTTCTCGTTTACCATTAAAATATAGTACCTACCGCTTATTAAATTACTGGTTAATAAACGCAGCCGTTTATTGCGTTCAGATTTACAGGAGCCAAAAAAAAAAAAAAAAAAAA
>KK112148.1:283556-353872 GCA_000611955.2 Stegodyphus mimosarum
AAAAAAAAAAAAAAAAAAAAGATACATGCTAATCAATAGAAAAAACCATCGTTTATTAAACTCATCTCCGCCGCTTGTTGAACTCAGACCGTCAAAAGACTGATTCTTCTGTGCTAGAATTCCTACTTGTTTCTATCAAAAGTTTTTGTAGTTAGTTTATTTAACGTATTGCGGACCATGGCTTTATCTTTCAGGTATGTAATACTTCGATTAAACAGCTTTGACTCAAATTTTCTTAGTCCCGGTCCCTGTAACTATGCGACTCTGTTTTCAGGCATTTTGTTTGCGCTGGTCTTCAGAAGGGCAGGATTTTCTGATCTTAAAGTTAACGAAAACAACCCTCTAAAGCAGCGGTTCCCCAGATTTTTGACTCGATAAGCCCTTTAAGTAATCAAGTCAACCTATTCTATATCTTAGAAGCTTATGTTGTTTAAGAATAGTATGACAGGGGTCGAGAAAAGGTGTAGATAATAAGGAAATGGTAAGTAAGGAGATACTTAAACAGTTAGACAATATTCCATTAAATGAAATTTTCGTAATATCTAAATTTATTCCCAATGCGACATTGTTAAAATCTAGCCATACATAAATAGGTTTTTCCGAAGCTCAATAAATAGAACCAATTTATGTTATAACAGAGTTTTACATTATTGCTGAAAGAATCATTGAAGTCGTTACAATGAATTCAGTTCCTGCAAGTTAATCTTTACACGGAATTCAATTCAAATACTTATTCATTTATTACTCCTTTTCTGAAAATTTTATTATTCATTACAAGAGACATTATAATTTAGGCCTAAATAAAGACATAACATAAAAAACGCTAAAATGTTAAATGAGACATCTGTAGTTGAACTGCTGCGCAATGTATTTTTCTAATTTTAGGCTCAAATGTTGATAACTGCAGGCGAAGGTTTTGTCCTGCATTGACGTAGATTATCTGGATATTTTTATGGTACCTGTATACATGAAAAATCCTGCTTTATTCTACTATCCAGATACGTGTAGTTGAGAAAGTCATAGCATTAATTTTGCTTTATCAGAGAAGATTTTGAATTCAAATTGTACGCAACGAAAACTCCGGTATGCTTTGGTTTTGAACATGATTTTTAATTCACTGTGAGATATCATATCTATAAGGATATCGTATTTCTGAATAATTTGCATTTAGCGGGACTCAACTTTAGATTGGCTTCTTTCAGTTTCTGAAACACCTTTCTAAGATTTTTTAGATGTTCTTCGAACCTCTTCCCGACGATGGTAATGTCATCTAGGTGAAAGACCTTTTAAAAACTGTCTCCATGAGGCGTTCGAATGTTGCCGGCGCATTACACAGTCAGAACGGCATCACCTTGAACTGCTAAAGTCCTTGTCCCGTAGTAAATGTTGTCTTTTCTCGGTCATCAGGATGTATTTCTACTTGCCAATACCCGCTCTTTAAATCAAGTGTCGAAAACCACTTGCTTCTCGAAAGAGTCCAGAATGTCGTCTTCTAGGAAGAGGATAACTTTCTTTCTTGCGATAGTCAACGGAAAATCTTGTTGAACAGTCTTTCTTCCTGACGAGAACGATGGCAGATTCCAGAGACTTGCTGAAGGCTCGATGACATCGCTTTCTTGCATGTTCTTTAAAAGTGTTCGTACCTCTTCATGTTTAGCAATCGGCAGACGTCTTGGACGTTGCTTGATTGGTGGATGATCACCAGTATTGATTCTATGTTGAGTCAAATGGGTTCGACCCACGTCAGAAGACGAGCGGGAGAAAACAGCTTGAAGATCTTTAATTACACATTCGGCAGAATTCTCTTACTCGCTTAATTGCGCATTCTGCAAGAACTCCGATGTAATGCTCTCTGAAGATACGGATTCTTTTTCTTTCAACGCTGGTAACTGGAGTACATTCTGCAACCACTGCACCTTTCTTAATAACTCTCGCCTTGTCAGTTACATTGGCAACTCTCACCGGGATAACTGTCCTCGACAGGTCGGCGAGTGCTGAAGCTATTAGTACTCCTTTCGAGCTATTACAGTTCTTGGGGTATTCCATGACGCCGCAGCGGAAATTTCTATTTTCGGCTATGGATCCAGGAAGTAAAATTTCTGTTCTTGCCGGTATTGTGATATCGTCTTGAGCTATGATTTTGTGGATAGATTTCACTCCTTCATCATTAATCCCGAATAAGGCCCACTCCTGACACCAAAAAATTGTTGCATGCGTACGGGTTCGTAATGGATTGAATAGATAAGTCGTTAAAAAGTTCATAAATTTATTCTTTTCACAAAAAATAAAACAAAAGGCTGAAATATTTCCTCAGAGATATTCGTACAATATCACAATATCTCAAACGTTGAACAGGACTGAATTCAAAACAGAGAAACTAATTCTGTCTCACAGCGAATTCGCTCCAATCAATAACAGCATTAATACAATACAGTAAACAATACAGTTCGCTTAAAACAACAACAACTGAGCTGAGGTGCTTTAATTCGGCTTTTATAAGCTTTTTAATTATTCACGAAAATATTCTGGTAAAGTCTATTTTCTTGATTTTTCTGGATAGCAACAGCAATTACAAGATATTTATTTATTAAATATTAAATGAACGAACTCTTGTATTTTCACTTTTCCGACGTAGTTTTCTCTTCAAATTCGTTTGTGTTGCACGAAAAAATAAAACAATTTTAATTACAATTCTAAATAAATAGCTAAATAAATAAGAAATCCGTAGCAAAATCAAAGGCTTCCTGATTCTGAACTTGTGGACGTCAATTTAGTCAACTCAGTCTTATAGTTAGTAGTCTTAAGACGAATACAAGCATCTGAATTTTGAACAGTTAAGCTTCTCCTGTTCTTACTTAAAATAAATTTCATGCGTAAAAATGTTCTATCACAATTAAGTTGAACCGAATGCAGATAAAATGGCAAGGGTAATTTTTGTTAGAGATCAAAACTTCATAGGAAGTGATGCCCAACCCTTTGATGCCATGAAAAGATCACAATTTTCTGACTTTTCCAAATTCTTTCGTAATGCCTCAACTTATTCATCCAGAACCCTGAACTTAATCCATCATTTCTAAACTACAACTGTCAACTTTTAATATATCCAAAATATTGCACATGTAAAACAATTTTTTTCTATTCTGTTGGGATTTATTATAAAAGTAAGCGTTTCACCGTTCTTCTTAAAAACTTGAAATGTACTTTAAAATTCACTATTTATGTACAAAATCCAAATTGTTATGATTGCTGATTGCTTTTCTTTTTCATGTGGTCCTTTTAGCAAGCAAAGGAGAGAAATGAAATTCTTTCCTTTTTACGTTAATTTCACGTATTATTAATCTCGAAGAAAAGACTTTATTTCTCGTACACTGCAGGAAAAAAAAAAAAAAAGACAGTTCTATATTTCCCGTTCTACTGGCCCGATTGACAAAATTCAACTTGCGTTTTTTGTGTCTTGAAAGCGCGACTTGGGATATGTATTAGTTTTATGTAGAGAATTGTTCTAATATAGGCATTTTTACACAAAATTTGACTTGTTATGAAATGACATGCCAATTTTTTTATAGGTTTCGATTCTACGACTCAAATTGTGCCAAACCGCCAAGATTTGTAAAAATCGCACAAGTACTTTTTAAAAACTTAGCTCCTAAAATTTTAGCTCCTCAGTGCTTATTGAATTTGATTTACATTTATTAATATCTCTTTTTAGATTCCTTCTTCCAGAATTCGAATTTTAGGATAAATTTAGGCTAAATTTAGTCTCACATTTTTTATGATTTATTTTTGAAAAGTTTTAAATATTTTTATAAATTTTTAGGAAAAATTTTTGTGTTATAACCCATAAATTTTTTTACCTCATCTTAAAGTAGATGTATTTCTAGGCACACCTGAAAAAAATTTAGAGTTTTTTATTCAAAATTTCCTAAGATATACATGAATTTACATATTGGCGCGTTTTGAAATTTGGCATATTTATTAAAAGCGATAATAACGCCAAATGTGATTTACGTACTTTCTTAAAATTATTTGAAAGTATGAAATATGACCATTTTTCTGCTCGTGTACAAAGGAGAAAAGGAAAGGAAAATAGGTTGCTATAAATTAAGAAATTCGCCAAGTGAACTATTCTTGGCTCAAACTGACAAAAATGTGCCAAGGTAAATGTTTAAATTTCTTCATAAACTTTTCACCGAAAATTACAAAATTTAATATTTAGTTTTAATTTGAGTCGTAGAATTGAAATATGGAAAAAAAATAGCATGTCATTTCAGAAAAAGTCCGATTTTGTGCTAAAACACCTATATTAGAACAATGCTATATATAAATCTATTACATATCGTAAGAGGCGCTTTAGAGACATGAAAAGCGCAATTTGAGTTTCGTCAATCAGCCCAGTAGAACGGGAGACACAGAACTGTCCCACTTTTTTTAATCGCAGTGTTAATTTTCAAAATTGTGTATTTCCTTGGAGTCGTAGCTTTCAGTCATTATAATTATTCATTATGTCTGTTGAGAATACAAAATTTAAAAACCATTTTTATATTGAGTCTGAGATCATGTTCGCTAATTTCGTAAAGAAATACTTGTATCTCATCAAAATATTCTACAAATCTATTAAGAACTTGATTTAAGCATCGTATTTCCGAACGTAACGGTAAATATTCATATTTCGATTCGTTTTCCAACAAAAAACCTTTGAGGCTCCTGCATACTAATGCTGACTGTGCCATGTTTACAGTCTTAAACACCTTTTCCATTACATCTTTAAATTGTTACATAGATAGATGTCTTTCCAAATAAATTTTCTTCATGTATGATACAATGAAATGATAAAAGCAAGTGGCCAAATTCATTTTCTATTAGTTCCACAAATCCAAAAGTTATTTCTCTCATAGCTGGAGCACGATTAGTTATTATGGAAAGCGATATACACTCGAACTCGCTTATAACGAGCGTGAAGAGACAGCCCTATTTGCTTGCTAGAACCGTGTGCTCGTAAAACACAGGTTTGTGAAAAAAATCAAAAATTCATACCTACTTACTATACTATAAATAATTTATTTATTTTTTATTTCTGTACAATACAAAAGAAGTTGGTTAATTTGCTTTCAACTGCCTTATTGTCTTTTTTTTGTGTTACTATTCTTCAGAGATTCATGGTCCGAAAAACATCGTCATTTGCATCTCTGGCTTCTAAAAACGTTTGAAGTTTTTGTGCGAAAACTAACTCAAAAGCCATTGAGTATGTTTGGGGTGGTTCCGCTTGAAATTCTTTACATTTGTCATTATCATAGCCCCTTTCATTATGTTTTCGTCTGATTTAGCTTACATTTCGGCTAAAATATCCTCAGGAGAGGTATCTGGGAAGTGATAACATTAGCGTCAACAGACACATAATTTTCAAATTCTTCTCTGCTCATTTCCAAGTTTTCCAGGACGTCTGCATCTTCTTTCTCAGTGATTAGCACCTCTTGAAAAATGCCCAATCCAACCTTTTACGGAAGCAACTGCCAATGCATACTGATGTAACGTTTTCCCATGCATCGTTCATTAAACGAATCTCTTCGAGTACGTTTATATTATAATTTGAGGCTGTTTCTTTTTTTTTTCTTTCCAGTGGAGAAGCATTAAAATCATCAAGTGAAACTTACGAAAGTTTGATTTAAAACTTCTGATGATCCATTGGTCCATAGGCTGGATAACGCGTGTGGAATTCGGAGGTAAAAATTCAGTCCTGATCACTCCCCAAGATAAAAAAGGCCGCCGTCACGTATGCGCAGGATTTACGACTCATCACTAATTTTCGGTTGACTCTGGAATGTTAAAGAAATTGTTCGAAGAAAGGATTAGCTGAGCTAGAGAGGTGAAAGCCAATAGAAATTTTATGAATCACACAGCTATTGCTCACTATAACCGGTGTTTTCTCATTGTTGTTGTCGTGTTGATATTTTATAAAACAGTGGTTGCCAGAGCCTTCGCCAAAGAGAGGTTGGGCTTCTATTTTCCACCCTTATTTTGGAGGATAGTACCCAGGGGAGGGTCTGGGGATCTTCCACTCCTCTCCTTTTCTACCAAATCACACGAGAGGACGGTTTGCTCGTTAAAAGTGACTTATGCTCCCTAGACTTAATGTTATACCAACGAAGTATTTTTGATTTCATCGTTAAATCCAGGTTCTTGTTAAATCACATCTCGTTATAAGCGAGTTGAACTGTACTTTTTAAATCGAATACTTGCCCATTTTTGCAATTTTTGTATTTGACGAAACTTTTGTACTTGAGCAAACTCCTGTACTCGACGAAAAATATCAGTGCCTTTAAACATGTCATTCACAGAAGCAAGACCGCAAAGGTCTTCATTCACTTTTAAACTACTAACTGATGCATAACTAATTACAATTTCAAGCCTATCGGCAATTTCATAGAGTGCAGTGCTAATTACGTTACTAGATAACAAATAATTTTCGACTGTTCATCAATATTTTCGGCCGTATCTTCCGTGTGACGCAGAACTGTTTTAGCTGACAATGGCATTTCTTTAAGTCTCACAATGATTTTTTTTTTTTTTTAAATTTTCAAAGTCATTAAATAGGTGTTCGGAACAATTTACGAATACATTTTACAAAACTTTTCCGTCTGCAAAAGGTTTCCCGTTGGTATCAATGCTAAGAGTTGAAACAAAGCTGGCGGATGTAGCGTGAATGTGACTGGAAGCAAAACACCCTTTAGCAGTTTATTTTGCTTTCGAAAAGTGTCGCTCGGTATTATAAGTTCTGGTAGTAATTACACCTGTGCATAAAATGGATATCAATTTGTCACCATTTTCTATACATCCATACTCTTCTTTCAATACATCTTGAAATAATCCCTTTTTTGCTTTTTGTCTGTCTATGGTAATAATTTGTTTGAAATAACGATAATTATTTCAGTGTGATCCTATAATTGCGTCAGTATTTTTGCGGCACTGAACATGGGCTATAACTGAGAGTGAACTGAGAGAACTGAGAGACCGACACTGGAGTTGCCAGATGTCTGTCAACGAATTATGGATCGGCGTTGCCAAACTTACCGATTTCTCGTTGAAATTGTCTTACAATTTTTAATTTTTTAAAGTAAAAAATGCAATTTCCTTACTTTAGTTTTGCAATTAAATGTTATGGGTATTATTTATTTTTAGTTAATTTTATATATTTTTCAAGCGTTCATTTCATACATATACTTCATAATTTATTTTTACACGCTATACTTTCTTTTCGGAACTCAAGTGGGTCATTTGAGATTATGAAATGGGTTACTAGGCGATCTTAGGTTGGAGATCATAGATTGCCGAGGTTTCATGTATAGCAAAAATTAGTGTTAATGTCTGCTAAGATGAACTAATCCTGTTTTTGAAAGCATTTCATGTATATTTCTGGATTAAAAAAAAGATTAATAATAATTATGTTTATTATTATGATTCTCAGATATAAGACTGATAAGAATTATATTAAAAATAATTTAATTAACAAGTTTTTTGTGTTAAATTACGTTATACAATTCAAACTGTATTGCAGAAGTCAAATAAATATCGAAATTAGAATATTTAGAATGTGCAAAATTTTCAAAAATTAGTGGCAGTAAGACTTAAAAAATGATGTTATAAAGATTTTAAAATTGAAACCTTTATTGATGAATAATTTATTTAAAATTTTTACTTGTTTTTATGATATGCGTTCATTCTTATGAAATCTAAAGTTAAGATGAAGATCTTTTTTGACATGTACAGTAACATCGAGAAAGATTATTGAAAATTTTCTCCTTTTAGTTCATTATGAGATAAATCAGAAATAAAAATACTGCATTTAAAAAAAAAGAATATATATTTATTAAAATACAAAAATCACATGTTTCTCTGCCTCTGCAAGAAACGTTAAAGATTTGATACAACACATATTTTACAACTCTTTTTAATTTCAGCAACAAAATAATGTTTTAAAATTTTACATTTCTCAAAATATTGGGAAGATGCGTCATACTTCAAAAATTCTTTACTAAGAAATTAGAGTAATATGAAATTTAAATATAAAAATTTACTTTATACATTTTGTAACGCAGTAATACTTAAGGTGGAAATTATTTAATTATAGTAAAAATATTTAAAACCTTAGATTGTCTATTAAACTCAATGACATTTAAACGCACGAAAATAAATTACGTTTCACATTACGAATAACTTAAGATTAGAAGCAAATAGAAGGATAAGTTTTACATATCAGTATTATTTATTATAGTTCATTATTAAATGAGTAAGTAGCTTACAGAAATAGAAAGAATATTTTTAGCATTCGTCATGCCTTGAATGAAAATATCAAAAGTTCGAAGCTATATTCCATTATAGAAATGAACGTTAATGTAAAATGCTTGGAAAATTATTCTTATTAAGACAAATGCAAATAGTAAAAGTAAAAGAAATGTAAGTATGAAATAAGAATGCGCTAGTTAAATTAGCGCATATTTATACTCATGTGTCCATTGTAACCACCCTGCCATTGGCACTTTTTATTACTAGTTCAAAAGATTCCAGGTCCCCGCTCTTAGAAAAAAAAATATTTATATCACAATGTTTTAGGAAACATTTTGGACACTAACATATCGAACTCACGAACACATTTAATCAGCAATTCACTTTGCGTTTTAAAGGTATTTGCTATGCGTCTTCTTATTCCATTGACGAAATAAAGCTGGTAGATATCTGGCTATCATCAGCAAAGCGAGAAAGTGTGGCAAAGGTAATGCATCTGCAGATATTTACGTACTAGATTCCGTCAATATTCGAAGACTACCTATTTCGGTTAAGTAGCACCAGTGGATTGTCCATTTGGCAGAAAGCGACAATATCAGCTATTTTCACATGTGGCTTTGCCTCCTTCTCGGGGCTTCTGATTCCTCTCTGTAGCTGGAGAGGCTGTTTCTGGATCCGTACTTTTCCATTCTGAGGTTGCGACCTCCAGTTTCGATATCAGAGTCGTCGCTCATAGCTGGATTTACTTTACCGTTTTGGCGACCTAGGATTTAAAGTTATAGTTTTTAATAAAAAAATAGTTCCTAAATTATATTTTAGGAATAAAATATAAAATAACATGTTTTAATATAAAAGTTTTCTCTACAAACAGCGTCAGAAAGTTTTTTATTTAAATAGTTCTGCAAATGTTCATGAAAATTAATAGTTGAATATGTTGTTGTTGTTTTCGCTAATGCTGACTTGTCTAACCTATAGTCAGCCCAAGCCCACGAAATTCCTCGTGGCAAGGAGCGCAAGTTTACGTCTGTCGTTGGCAACAGCCTTGGGCACCACACAGGTGACAGTGCGATTTAGATCAGTTCCGCCCCCAATTGTGATGGAGAGCACCCCGGGGATGGACGGGTCCGAAAGTCTCCCACTCCTTTCTTCTCTTCCATCAATCTCTCGAGAGTACTTTCGGCTCGCCACATATTTATAGGGACTCCATACCGCACGGACACTATACAATTACAAACATCCATGACTGGCAGATCCATGACTGGCAGATCCATGACTGGCATACACTGGCAGATTCGAACCGGGGACCTTTGGCACGGCAGTCAACGACGTTAACCACTATACCGGTTGGGTGGCATAGTTAAATATATTAATATTAATAACATTTATCAAAAATTTAAGAAATAAGATACGTTCTTAAATTAACTGACATAAAACCGAGTTTGAGAGCTAGTATACATAGATATGTGTTGACAGTAAGTGGTAATATCGCGAGCAACCAAGTTGATATACAAGATAAGTCAAAAAACATCATCCTGTTACAAATCATTATAGCAACAAAAGGAATCGGCAGATGCTTACCTACGATACTTTAAATTACACTTTGACACCGTGTAATCCAAATTTATAATACATTGCACATGTTACCGTTAAAGTGCGGAAATCAGTTATTCTGCGGATTATCTAGCCAATCTGCAGATAAATTAGGATGAGTCGTTAAAGGGCGGAAAATTGTTTTATTTCTCGAAATACCTAGATAATCTGCGCATTACCTGCTAGTCACTCGTTAAAATGAAAATAAGATCTTCGCTGGAACAACAGCACCGTTTGTGTGCGTTTAAATTAACATAATATTATTTATTTATTTTTCGATATCTAAACAATCAAGTTAATACAATCAAACAATCGACGAATTAGGTGATAGAATCAATCATCAGTTAATTAAAAAACTATAATACAAAGAATAAAGCTGTTTAAAATAGTATCACAATTAAGGAAATTAACATAATGTTATTTATTTATTTTTCGATATTTAAAGAATCAAGTTAATACAATCAAGGAGAGAGAGAGAGGAAAAGAAAAGGAGGGAAACAGACTTTTGAACTTTAAACGATGCGGAAGCCGTTAATTACCTGCATATTACCTAGGTAAAATGCGAAAAACTATTGATTCCGCACTTTAACGGACCAAATCAGTTATCTGCGGATTAGGTAGGTAATGTGCACGTTAACGACTTTCCAGGTTTAGAGGTAACATTATCCTCCGCGAGAGATTCTGTTGTTACGCGGCTTGTATACAGTCCGAAAAGAGTAAACGACAATGCTTTCCTATCCTGGCCTCCAAATTCGATATGCACAAATTATTGCCATTTGATTTCGTATGTATGTTAAAGATATTGTTTTTGTGGCATTACGGCCATCCGATTAGACCGTAATGAATTGAAAATTTCTGTTCACCGTGCCGTAGAGACAATCATATCCGATATCTTTCAACGTGCATGGACTGAACTCAATTACAGAACGGTTATGCATCACTTGATAAAAGAATCTTGCATAGAATATTTGTAATGTATTACGAACCTTTGGTAGACAGGGTTTAGTTTGATCTGTCCCAGGTTAATATGAGCCAATCCAGTTTTTTGCTGTGATCATCTTTGAGAGGATTATTTGCCACTAATCAAGTACTGTGCTAGAATTTTGTGCACATTAATTTGCACCCTTTGAGGAACAGAAGCTACGTTCTGTTAGTTTACTGTTTATCTTTGTAATCCACAAGTCGTGAACATACTATTACATGAAGTAAAGAGATGACACAGATCAGACTTTTAATCAATTAAAAAAGCCCTTGTCAGTTATCTTTGTTTACATTTACCAAATGTCAAGAAACTATTTGTATTTCACGGATGTTTCAAGTTATTTCGTTAAAGCAGTACTTAATGAAGAAGGCGACAATGGAGAACTGCATCTGGTGGAATAGATCAGTCGAAGACTAAAAGACTTGGAAACAAACTATAGCGTATTTGAAACAGATACTCTATCTGTTACTAGGGCGGTAAATTATCTTATCCAGGTACAGGGGGAAGCAAGGCAAACTAACGCCTCTTTTTATTTTTTTAAATTTATCTTGTACTTATTTTTTGATACCAATTTTTCGTTTATTATTATTTTTTTTTATGTGTTGAATTGCTTTTATTTACATGCTTCTGTTTTACATGTTTTTTGGACACGCCCACTTAAACTGAAGATTATTATTATAAAAATCTAATAATATGTTTATGATTAATAATTGTTTGTGATTAATAATTCTTTATGATTGATACTAGAATTAAAATAAAATTTAATCCGACTTACATGGTTTCAAAATTTACACATGTTTTTATTTTTTCATGCGTTTGATTGCTTACATTTGCATGTTTGACTTAGTTTTTTTGGACTCAGTCTATTCAAAACAATATTTTCGTGCATTTTAAAATTTGTTTGTGTTTTTAATTTTAAAATTTGTTTGTGTTATAATTTTGCATTTTTTTTACACTGCTTACTTCCGCCTGTAGAGATCGGACTGTTAAGGACAGAAATTACTTTGATTACTGATTTTAGTTTCAAGCTTCAATTTGTGTGTTTATTGGTTCAGAAACATACTTTTTCGTTGTACCAGTCTCCTGGTGACGATGCAGCGAAAGATGTAAATTTCTTCATTCATTTTTGGTTTTGGCGTGTTTTGCTTCCTTGAACCTTGTCTAAGCAATCTGTGAATTTTAATTCATGAAAATAAACAAGGTTTGAAATGAAGTGTTTTGACTATGAAATGTCTACTGTTAAGAATATACGGGACCATTATTACAACTTAACTATAATTGTTTAATTACTTTATCTCCAGTTGCCAAAATGGATAGAGACCCTCTTCAGGAGACATGGAACGTCAAGATATTGATTTGGAACTTGCTTATATAATAATTGTGTATTTAATGTGTGTTAACATTCATGCCATTGTAACTGTTTACTTTTTCACTTTCTTTTATATACGGGCATGCAAATGATATACATTTATTTTTGACTTTGGATCAGTCAAAATTTTCGTTGATTTCTTATATTGTTGTTTCATAGTAATTCATAAACCTACTATACTTAAGAAAAACTTTTTTGCCTAGAAGGATTATTAATCACGAAACGCGATTTTGCTTTGTTTCACTTTTCCTTCGAGTCTGTTGCATCTCGGAAAAGAATAAAATTTTATTTTTTCATATTTAATCTGTGTTATTAATTAGCAAACTAAACTGTTTAAAGGAATTATTGTTTTACTTTAAAATCTTATTGAGCTAAATAAAATTGCATTTAATTCATGATATATCTAATTAAAAACATTAAATATTTTTATAGAATTGCATTGCATATTTTTTCAGCATATATATATACACAGAAGATACATAATGTTCCCATGTTAGTGTAAATACGCAGTCACCTCTAATTAAATGTTTCGCTATTCCAGCTGGGGCAGATCTATTGATAATCTATACTGATAAACCACATTAAAAAAGTATTTTAGGGCTATCGTTACTCATCCCTTTCAGTTTCAAAAATATTTATTTATTTTATTATACTGGAAGAGAAAGGCTGTTTTATGTCTTGGAAATAGTTGCATTTCACCTTTAGTATTAGTTATTTATAAGAAATTAAATTAAGTTGGCTGATCAGAGTTTATGCTGGCAACGAAAAATAATAAAAGCATCCCGAGTCATGTTCTGGCAACATTATAGTCTATTAACTAAAAGTTAAAAAAACTGTAATATGTTGGCAGCGAAAAGTAATAATATCTCGAGTTATGTCCTCGTGGCATGATATGCTGATAACAAGAAAGGTTTCAAAAGTTTAGCATTTTATACAGGAAAAGTTATTCCTTGATGCGAAGATTCTGAGAGCAGAATTTTAGTTTTTAAGGAGCTTAATTATTATTATTATTGGGGCACTTAGTTGATGAATGCTGAGTCGGCATTGTAGAGAGAAGTTTTTATTTTATTTAGGATCAGTTAGGGTACATTGTTAATCAACAAAGGTTTTTAATTATAATATTCTTTTCAGTTTCGCATTAAAATTATAACAGTTGGGTAAGAAGATCTGGACTAAAAATGAAATTTAAAAGAAGGGGAAAATTGCATTTTGAATTAACGAGATAATTCAGACTGAAACTTTATTGTTGTTATAGTTTCATACGAGTAAGATTTCTAATTTATCCTGTTTCTGAAAAAGTAGTTTCTGGATTTGCAACAATGCATGTTTTCCCGTATTATGAATCGACTTGTTCTTGTACAGAATTTGGTATAAGTAGTTGCAAAATAAGTAAGTTTAGTATTATAAATAATGCTTGTTAAATCTTCTGGGTGACCCATATAGTTTTATTATTATAATTTTGAAGGACACAACAGTACTAACAAGGGGACAATGAAACAGGACTAGGAGACAATGAAACTGGTCCAGGAGCCTATACGAAAGCTTATCTGGTTACATTTTTCAGAATAATAGTGGTCTGAATTTTGATTATTCCAATCAAACGTTTTAGGAGAAAATAATTTAAGTACTAATCGGAGACAATTTAACTTTCAATAACTTTTTAAAGAGTATATCTAAGTGCCATTTAAAACATATTTATTAAAATTTTAACACAGAAGAAAAGTGTCTATAAGATGTACGCAGAAAATATTTCAAATATGTTAACTGAAATTGTAATCATAAATTATCAGCAATTTCCCTAAGTCTAGACAAAATCAAAACAACACCTAAAATAAAACAAATTGATGATATATTCTCACCCGCAAACAAATCTTCAATTCTTCTCGTTTCCATGGTCCTGGATCTACCATTCCTGAGCACATATTCATTCTTTGCTCCGAGTGTCTCCATCTTGTTACTGCTTCCTAGGATGTAATTTCTACGCATTTCTAGTGCTCTTAACGTCTCTCGGTTACGTCCTAGATGATGCAGACCACTTAAGACAGGAGTTGCTGGAAAAGCAAATTAAAAAACTGTCAGCAGGGTGAAAATTCAAGAGGGGACATATTAGAAGATTGTTTTTCAAAATGGGAGTTATTTCCTCAAGTTTTAGAATAAAATGCTTCGAATTTGGATTATTTTAAGGATCACAGACTACCTAAATTTGAAGCGTTTTAACTATGAAACATCGAACTCACCTGCCACTTTAAGCTCTGGATCTTGAGCATTAATGTTCATGAATCGTTTTCTAAAAGCAACATCTAGAGTGCCGATACGACTCTTCTGGTTTTTTCTCTTCTCCAAGTTCTGGACAATTTTCCTTCTGGCCAATCTGTCGCCGTAAGAAGAATCCTCACTTTTGGAATCATCATCGATACCGCGCAAACGCTGCAACTGTTTGGCTATTTGGACAGCATTTTTGTCTATAAAAGCATCATCGCTGATGTCCTCAACCTGCAAAGAAATATAAATTGACATTTTATATAATATGTTTTGGAAAACATTTTGGCTTATTAAACAGTTTCTAAATAATTTATCACAATCTTCAAATCGTATTTATTTGTACCTTTTGATTGAAGCAGCCAAGTTCTATAGAGGCCATGATGTGAGATAATGTGCCAAAGCGATGAAACAACATAGCTGTGAACTGGATAACCAATATCAAGGCGAAGAAAACGGCAAATACCAAACCAATGGGTTCTAACTGAAGGTATTCTTTGTCGATTCGTACCTCGCTAGTCTCAGGAATGTAAGTTATGTTTGTTTTGACACCAAGAGGCCAGTCCCAGTGCAGTAGGTCCTTATTTAATTGCATCAGGAATACGATTAGGATAAAAAGAGCATTGAACATGAAAAATCCAAATACTACTTTATTTCTCAATTCTTTGAGCTCAGCAGCTACTCTGGCTTGTTGTTCTTTGTTATTGTCTAATGGATACAGGTACTTTTCGATGAGATCCTTCCAAAACTGCATTTCTGCAGCAGACAAATACTCAACTTCTCCTCTTTTCAGATCTTTATCCTCTATCCAATAAGGATTGATAAGATCGTCTCGTTCTGCCTTGGGTTCTGTGGAGTTAAAATTAATATATTAAACAAATTTTAATTATTTTGAAGCACTCTATTATTTCAAATATGCTAAGTCTCTTTCTATTACTACACAGAATTATTTGTTTAAGGAAAATATTAAAATGTTTACAGAAACAACATATAATTTTCAGAGAGTAGTGTTCCCATATGAGTATCATGATATCATTACGGATAATAAAATCAAATATATGAGAATATTTGTGGAAACTTGAGTTCATTTTGAAAATAACATCAGATCTAGGTCACTTAAATAAAACTTTAATTATCTAATTTTTAATAAAGTTGAATTCAACAGTACTACGGATTAACTTGAAAATTGAGAAGTGCGTATTAAAGCAATAACATCAGCATTTAAAGCAAGCTTTAAATATGTTTCTGTGCACTTAATATACGTTCTTTCTTTAACAATGACATCTAACCTATAGTGATTTTTAATTTGAAATTTCAATAACAGAAACTGACAATTTGTTTCAATTGTAGACCTGAAGAAAGACAAATAATAAATACCTTAAGAGTTACTGTTAAAGAACAAGTAGCTAAAAATTAGTAACATTAGCTAATTCGAGGCGGAAATTATAAATCAACTGTCTCACTTGATGTTGCTTGAAGGTAATTCATAGGGCATTATTTTATACATCATATCTTGAAAGCAAATAATTGAGCACATTTTCATTCTCTGTTTTCAATTTTAATATTACTTAGGCTTAGTTTTAAAAACAAAGAAATAATCCATTTATTTCGAAAAGATCTCTTTAAAAGTTATAAATCTTTTTCCTTTTTTTCCCCACATACCTAATCTTTCGCTATTTTCTTCATCTGAGTCCGAGTTGAATTCTGCGTTATCAGCATCGTTCTCATTTACAGGCACCAATCCAGCTTCGGACGCTGACTTGACCGACCCTCTTCCCCCTACTGATGTTTTTCGGCCGCGGAAAGGAATAACCCTTGAGAGTTCCAGCTGCTTTTCTAGATTCCCGATCTTCTTATTCACCTGCTCAAGCTGCTCACTTATCTGAAGAAGATGGACCTTGTCATCGTTGGACTTCGGATACGTGAAGAATTTGCAGGTGAAAAGATTGGCCAAACTAAGCGTGATGCTTCCCTCCTCGTTGTCACCTCCTCCAAGACCTAAAATAGTAATAAAAGGACTTACAATCTGAAATCTTCGCATAATGTTTTAACATATCAAAGAATATATTATTATTCAAGAAACTGCACATAACACCTAAGTAAAATCTTAGAATCACTGAGTAAAATAAAACTCAACTTGGCAAGGGCGAAATTGAAAATTGTACAAAAAGGAAAATATGAAAAAGTGAGTTATCATTTGGAAGAGTTTATTTACCTTTTGAATAAAACTAAAATAATACGTATACAAACAATACACCCACACATATTTATGCATATGTATGTATAGAAAGAGCAAACTTACTATAAAACTTAATCACCGTGATTAAATTTTGTTATTAATGCAGGATGATAGCAAATGTCATTTGTTGCCCTACTGCTATAAAACAACATTTGTTGAAAAATGTCATTAAGAAATACAGATAAAATTGCTTTAAAATAAAGTACTTTTATAACATGGAAGACGTACGAAAGATCTTAGGTCTCGTTAGAGCCGATAATCTCAGGCACAGATTCTGATCTTTACTTGTGTCAGTCAAAAGTTACTAATTGAAAACTTCCTATGTATTAACAAAAACAGCTAAAAAAGTCACGCTTCTTGGAATTAATGAAAATTTCAATAACAGAATCAGAATGCATTCCGAAGAAATGTATAAACAAAATGGATGTTTTTTCTCCCTCATATGCACATAGGTTTCTTGCTCTTATAAGTTATATAGTACATTTTATATTTGATAGGAAACCGAAAATTCCATAACAATGCTTATTTTAGATAATAAGAAATTAAATGAAAATTATTTTATGCCATATTTATATCACACTAAGATGAATGGATATGTTTTCAGTCCGAAAATTCTGTAGAGAGCTTTCAGGGAATAAGAACGAATTAGACCCCAGCAACACGCTTTTATTATTTTAATAAACAGTTTTTAATCTCTATCTAACAGTTTTTAATGACAACCGGAAGTAATAGTTGAAGCCCATAATAGTTTTACAACAATGAACATAGCATATTGTTACATATATAAACCATAGCACATTGCTACGATGCTTTACATTAAGCTCGTTGTTATGGAATGTGCAAATATGGGAAGATCATGTGCTAGGCACATCAGGTTTTTTTTTAAATTACTAAATTCGTAAATTGCTAAAATGTCTGTAACGTAGTTCTTAAAACTGTTTTAAATATTGCATTTATTTTTTATATAAAACACACATTTTATACTAAATTTCTTAATCTTTGCGTTGTAGAGCCATTAGGAGTTTTTTGAAGCAGGAGTTACGAAAAGTGAGCAATGCCCTCACTAAGACTCGAACCTCGGACCTCTCGAATACGCGCCGGATATTCTGACTATTATACCACAAAAACATGCTAAGAAGGCGGGATAAATACCTTATTATGTGTAATCATTTATCGTAGAAAATTGCGTTGAAAAATATTTAGTAAAACGTAAAGCTTCTGGCAATAATTTTTAAATGTCTTATTACACTGTTCAATGTTACTTGTTAAACTTACACTTAACATTGCACAGAAAGAAAAAAATCTTTCTGCCGCGTTAATCCTTGCAAAAGGCTTCAAAATCTCCAAAAAATATTTTAAATTTTGGCTTCAAACAAACGTCGTAAAGTTTCCTAAGTATATAAAACTTAACAGATGGATTCATAAGTAATCAAGATCAGGAAAATTAAATTATAACTATTTCATCACTTACATAAAATATATTCTGTACTTGTATTTAAGATAAAAGTTCGTAAAATTTCTGAATGCATTTTGAATGAAGTCAGTTCATAAAGCTTCTGAATGCCTTTGTACAAGTTAGATATTAATAAACTGACATGCTACATTTTTCTAAATTTATGATACGCTCTCAAAATGTTCTCTTTATGATGAGAGTATATTTTTAATTGCAGGCTGCATTTATCGGCTGCAGATCACAGGTATCAAGCTTAAGAAGTAAGGGGAATACCTAGGAAATGATACGCTTTTCGTTTTAACACACTGTTGATGATAGTCCATCTGTACGATGAAAACTTTATTGATTTTCGTTGTTCGATCTTCATTTGTGTAGTTGTGGATGTGAGTTCCATATAACAAAACAAATATTCGGCTTGAACTTACTTATGTAAGTGGGTGATATTAAAAAAACTCTTCTTCGAAATTTATTAATAATTGTACCACAGAGCCCACTCTAAATATCAAAATGCCAGTCATCAAAACAAAGTAAGTCATTGCAATTAAGCTTGCTTAGTCGGAATCGAAATATAATTAAGCTATTATGCATCATAATTGAAACTTACTGATTCAGTTAGGTTATCAAAAAGCAATCAAACGATTAAGTACTAAAAAAAAGTATAATTGTTCTTGAAATAAGCTTTTTAAGGTTTCATTGACTCTGGATGAGAAAATTCAACTTTAAACTTGGTTGATGCATTGTTGTGTATATGAATTCATGGAATTATGCAGATTAATTTTGTGATAACAAAAAAAAAAAAAAAACCAGAAAGTAAAAGGAAATTAAAAAATTAAGAAATTTCATATTATGCGATAGAAAATGTACCTAAAAAGGAAAGTAAATCAGGATTCTTCTTCTTTTTCAAAAGCTCTTCTTGCTCCTTTTTCTCCTCTTCCAGCTCTTTCTTTGTCTTCTTAGTTTGCACTTCTCTCGTTCCCCACGTGACGACATTCAAATTGACCAGTGAGTATATGATGAGAAGTAGATACATAGATGGAATACTCAAGAAGTATAGGAGACCCGGGACTACACACATGAACTCCTACACATTGAGGGGAAAAAAGAGCGTGTTTTACATGGAGGACAAAGGAAGTGTACTTGCATTGCATAAGAATTAGGTTTTGTAATTAATTAAGTTATTGAAAGTCTTCATATATCTCAGGCCTGGGCAAGCATTTTGGTCGAAAAGTCACATTTAGGATTTATGTATATACGCAGACATACATATATATATATATAAGCTCGGTGGGCAAATAATAGCATTTTTTCTTGTAAATTATGTTAGGGAAATTAAATTCTAACGTAAAAATAGAATAATTTTCAACAGTGAATGATGAGACGAATGATACACGAACTTTCATCATTTCTTAAAAATTTCAAACTTTAATTTTTTAGTACATTTTCTTATAACTCTTGTACTCTTGTAAGATTAATAAGATTGTTTATATATATATATATATATATATATATATATATAGGCTGATTGAATAATAAGCGACGTTTCTCGAGCAAAATCCTTTAGTCTGTCGAATATGTCCGAATGATGAAGGACGATCTACGAAATTATGTCTTGATTTGAACGAAACTAGCTCTTACAGTTTACAAGCTTATAAATTCAAAATGGAGCTTTAGTTTTCTTAGATGTGATGCGCATAATAAAACATCAACTGTCGCGCACAGTGACACTTACTGCTAATTAAGTTGGATCACCAAAGTTACTATTTTGTGTCGACTAAACATTTTAAGGCTGGGAAATATGATGATTACATAAAACATAGCTTTATTTCATAAATATAGATTAAACTCATTTCAATACTCGGAATGAAAATTTTTAACATAAATGAAAACTTTTCGACATCATGGTTGCAAATTATTTAATTGAAATCATTCAGAAAATTCTGTTCGAGAAAACTTACATTCTTAATCGATGCTCAGTCCGTAAGTCGTTGCTGATAATTTTATTTAATATTTTATATATTTTCACTCAATATTATCTAGAAATTTCATAGATCGTTACACAAAAGTATATACGCCCATCTAAGTTTTCACGTCAGTGTGAGTGATATGAATTAATAACACATAAATGAAGTATTTTGGCATTTTGTGTCATGCAAACTAAAATGATTTGAAATTTTGATGTAACTTTCCTTTTTTATAGAATTTATTATAGAGAATGTTTTAAAAAAAGAAGGGAAACTTCATATACTTGTAAATTTACTACTTTACGTAGGACAAAGAGTGTCAGAAGAAACAGCATGTTCTCGTGCTCAACAATTTCTCATTTCTAGGTCATCAAAATGTGCTAGAGAACCATATGCTATGTTTTTAGACTATGCTTCTTTTGATGTTTTCATTATATGAGGATAAATAAAAATTAATGTTCCCATTTTATCTCAAAAACTTTGGAAGTGAATTTTTGCAGTAGTGCCTTTCTTAAACGTTGCTCAACTAAAGCTCCAGAAATGGGATATAAAACTATTTATCGATAAGATGAAAAACGCTTATGCAACGTGCACACATAAAATAACAAATATTCATCTTTTTCCCTTTAGGTGATGTAGAATATGACATTCTGTTGTAAGAATTAATAGTTTTTCAGGTAAGTAAGTGAAATCCATTCCTTCTCATTTAAACACCATACATATGTATTTTTGTCCAAGGTAACGGAAAAGTTTAAATTCACTTTCATGACTGTAAAAGTGTAACTGAATAGAATTTTTTTAAAATAGGAGTTGAAACTAGAATAAATCTCTTAAGCCTACATTCATTTCAAAACAAAGTACTGGAGAGCCTCAACCAAAATCTGGACATCTTAAGATTAAATGCAGCATGTAGTGATATGTAACACTGGGTCATGCAGTTTGCTTGTGTGAGATTTCCGTGGCACGGCTGTCTGCATTGTGTATTGCGTGAATAGAGTGATAAAAATTTTAAACTTGAAATATTTGAAGGAAGGAAAAAATTTAAAAGATTTGAATTTAAAAACTCTCTCTTCTTGTTATTTAATTGCTTCAAATCTGTCTTAAATATATTTAGAAGTCTGGTTTTTTGAAATTAAGTATTAGAATGTTTGTCTAAATTTTACTATAAGATAACTTTTAGGTACTGATCTCAATGATCTTAACTAATTTTCAAAGACTTGTTAACTTTTGTGATGTTATAATTCAGTACCAGATATAAATTCAGTACCAGATAATAAATAATGCAGATATACATAAAATAAACAGTAAAAGCACGGCTTCAAAAGAGTTAAATATCCCTACTTAAAGACCATCTAAACTAAGCTGAAAGTTTTACCGTACTTTCATAGACTATCAAGCTTATTTAAATTAAACTGATTTCCTGTAAATCAATATTATTATAATTTAACAATCTGTCTTGTGTTGTTAGTGATAAGGAAAGAATAATTAATCACTGAAGCATATGCAAAGTAATTAGCAAATTCAAAATAATGAGAAGTTTAGGAAGTTCAAATAACATTACATTTTCTTCTTTTTTTTTCTCATTAAAAAGCTAATGAGATAGCTTTATGGGATAGCTGAATGTTTCGAAGATATAGAAGTGATAGAAATAATACACCAAAAATTAAAGATATGAAACTTTGAGAATTCTTGAACTCACATTATTTCGTGCCGCAAGACAGCAATATTTTATTATCATCAATTGAAACGAATTTAATTCTTGTAAAACAAGAAGTTTAGAGTAGTATTTGTTAATATTGGGTTTCTGTCTTTAAATAAATTTTTCCTAAGAAATTTCATATTAACAAAATATAATATGTAATATAAAACAGTTATTAAGCTATGTAATATAAAAAAATGATTTTCCTCACTTGAGGATGAAGTACAGCGGCTATAAAGAAACTCCCAGATAATGCTATAAGAAAAATCGCTGAAGGAGACCCGATGCCGTCCTCGGATAACTGGATCGAAGTTCCTACCAATACTGCCATCATGAACAGGGCATAAGCAGCGCTCATTACTTGAGCCACCAGAATCTAGGAAAATATGCATATCTATATCAGAATCTCACATTTCAAATTACTGTGGATTACAATAAATTAAATTTAACTTCGCAAATCAAATATCATGATTATAAGTTTTTAAAAAGTCTTCAGAAAATATGAAAAATTTTATGCTAATGAAAAAAAAAATATCTGATTTCATACACAGAAAAATAAAGCATATATAAATATTAGAAATTATAACATCAAAACATTTTTGATTTCGCTAAAATATAATTCATAAGACAAAAGTATTCAGTGCTTTTTACTATGCAAATTTTCGATTGAACCGAGACTTTTTATTTATTTCTTTTCTGCTCCCAGATAATTTTTTTTGCGTTGGATGTGTATTGTGCAATCAGCAAATCTTTCAGTAATCTAAAATTAATCAATTTTTTATCATGTTAATCTCACTCATATTAATATATTTATATAAAAAGTTATGAAGGTGGGAAAAAATAAGCATCGCGTAAGCTATTAAGAAATCTTTACAATTTTTACCTCTTCAATGATTAATTATTTTTAAATCCAACCTAGCTGCATACAGCTCAGTTTAAATCTTAATTAAAATAACAGGAAAAAAGGGAAACAACATTAAATCTGTTGCAATAACAAAACACAATAAATCTTAATAATTAACTTTATAGAAAACATAAAAACAAGTTTGTTATTTAACAAGGATAGAAAAATAAACAATGTTTAAATCTAATTTTTTTTAAATCTTCCTTTAAGTAAAACGTTCATTAAAATACTAACGGAATTTCTTTGTTCGGTTCATGCAGTTTAAAAAAAAGAGGCTGTTACTCTAAAGCTGTTTGTCAAAATAAAATTATTATTTTGTAAGAGAATGAAACTGAGAGACATATTTGTTGAACTGCTTAACGCAAAAGTTTCTAAATTTATTTTCCTTGCACACTATGATCGAATTAAATTCAAATAAAGAAAATGTATCTGTGTATTTGCAAATGATATAATCACAAGAAAGAAATGCAATTCCAAAAAACACAAAAATAGAAAATTCTAACCTAGTTAAATTTTTATGTGTTGAGAAACAACACTTTCTTTTAAGTAGCAAAATTTTTTAATTTACAAGGTCAGATATAATTTGCTTGCTCCGAAAACGTAACCATAAAAAATTCTACAAGAAATTTTAGGTTCGATATAACAATTATATCTCGTTCGAATTAAAAAAATAGTTTCAAGATTTGTCCCCATCAAAAATCTCAGACAGAAATCTTAAAATTTAAAATTAAATATGTTACAATTCTGCATATAGAATTGCTTCGAAGGTACATAGAATCTCTACAATAAGATAGATGTTCTATTTAACTCGATTTATTTTCTTTTAACCAGTGCTCCTTGTTACATACCAAAATAAGTACCCACGAAAAGTATTCTAAACTGATACATGAAAATTTGCATTTCACAAGATTTAATAAGAGAATTGACGATATTTCTCTTCCAAAAATTTATTTCAGTTACTCTTCGGTTAAATAAAGTATTCGTCAAAATAAAACCTGAACTCATTTTAATTTAAAGTCAAGAATGTTTTCAGTATAGTGATAAATTCTACATTTAAAGATTAAAATAATAGTGTTTAGTAATTATATATCTATGATGCAAAATCAAATTTTTGGAAAATTTAGAGCTATCTGGAATTTTTTTTAACTTATTGATACAGCACCTTAATTATAATACATAGTGATTAACATCTAGGTATATCTGTCTAAGAAATTTGCTGCTTGTATCTCTTTCAACAAAATTTTGAGAAGAATCTCGTCATTATTTTAGGAATTAGTACCTCATACATATTACTCCAATAAACTAAAACGCATCATTAACACTTGTTACTAACCTGAATATCATTCTTGAAAATGAAGCAAACCGTCATGAAGATCAGGATAGGAATAATGTTATAATAAAAGGAATACCAATTGGAAATCTTGAATGCTGCCACCATAGCCCCCACTAACATAAGGAAGATGGTACCAGGCCCGAGAACTGTACCCACCATCAACATTCCCTGATATATAATGTAGGGGAATGATATATTATCATTGATAGCTATTGTCTGTTTGTAATCTCCCAAGAGGTCCATGATGTTGGCCATGGTTGATGGAGCCCATCTTCTTCTTTGCGTGTAAAATTCTCCGAATCCTTCAGGGCAATGCGTATAAGCATCAGATGCCGCACTGTATTCGACTCGATAGCCTCTTTGCAGCAGCAAAGTACAAAGCCAACGATCCTCACCTGAAAGGACACTTGTATTAGAGATATGTACATTTGCAATGGGTAAGAGTCATTTTATAATTACCTAACAGCACTTAAAATTATGTAATTATAAAATGATTCTTTCCTGTATAACCTCAAAACTTGAATCTGTCATCATCAAAATCATGGGCCGATATGTAGTTTCTAGTATTGATTAGAGTTTAGAGTTCTATTCAAAGCTCTTGGACATACCTACGGGAATGCGTACTATGCATACGGCGGTTTTTAAAGAACAAATTCAAAATTTGGTAACAGCAAAAATTGAAGAAAACCTGACAATGGCTGTTCACAGAGTACTTCCGGAAGAGGACAAATAAAGATTTATTCTAAATTTAATATAAAGTTTATAAAATTTAAAAAATTACTTAAACTGAAAGAATTTATTTTAGTGAGTTTCTGAGTAATAAATCTCTTCGCTTCAGAGATCATTATATATACATATATATGTATTATATGTACATATATATGTATACATGTTTAACATTTCTGATTTATAAAAGAGGAATCAGCTTACAGCGTTGTGGCTTATAGTGAAGGCTTACAGATGAAGATAAGAAAACACGAACTTGACAAATTCAGTCTTTATTTCCACGCATATAAAATCATCTCCGTAGATATTCATCCAATCATAATGAAATCAGCTACAGTTCTATGATTCAATCATAATGAAATATGAGAAATTGCTATGTACATTCGTTTCGTAAAATTAAGACGCAAGCACTTTAAAAAGGCAAAGCGGGAAGATATTAATAATGTAAAAGCTAGCAGATGCATATATAGATAGATCTTGCTTCACTCGCTCTTAAAATAATGATAATGGTTTGAGAAAATCTGAATTTCTAACTTGACAGTCAATATGCAAATTTTTAAATTTCGCAATGATTGCGCAATTTTTTAACATTTTGGTGTGATATCAGTGTTTTGTGCTAATATCTGAAAAAACGGCAACATTTTGCCATGTCCGAAATTTAAGACATTTAATTATTATTATAAAAACTTTCATAATTTGAACAATATCATTTTCTAATAAATCGATGTTTTAATAATTCTGCAAAAACGCTTGATTCATAACATTTTACTACTATCAAAAAACGAAATTATGAATAATAAACAGATACACATACATGTATCTTAGTTACTAATTTAGCAATGCACATGAACTTTTTATTAATGAATTTTTATTAATGAATTTTTAATAATGAATTATTCCATGATATTTTCAATGCCTACTTTTTATGCATAGTTAGCAACAAGTTTAAAGAAAATTTGGACTGCAGAATGCATAAATGCGTATTGATTAACCATTTTAAAATGATCAAGGACGTAGATCGGACTTTTAATACAAAGGGAAGATATAAAGATTCGTCTTTGAACTCGGATGAATATGATACGCAAAGAAAAGGTCGCAAATTTTTTAATCAGTTTATAAAAGTTTGTCTTGATAATGCAGGTCTCTCGCAAGATTCATAGAGAATAATAATGCATAAAAATTATGTCATTTATTAGAAGGTATATATATTGTACTGAATATTAAACATTTGTATGAAAATTAAAAAATAATATTTTCGAAATACTCCTAGAAAAATAACTAATTTTTTGCTGGCATACATAAATGCTTGAATAAAAATTATTTTTATTAGAAAATGATATTGTTCAAATTATGAAAATTTTTACAATAATGTGACATTTTTAGGTAAGAATTTAGACCACTGAAAATTATAGTTCTTTAAAAAGATTACCTGGGTACGGTATTATGTAAATTACTATTGGCTTTAGATTCCCTTTATCAGCTGAAATATTTTAGTATCTTTTATTAGTTTAGAAATGAGGTACGCATACGCGTTCCATTTTAAGCAATTTTTTATAACCTATGAGGTCAAAATTCAGATTTGAAACCATTACCACTTTTTTATACAGCCTGTTTTACACTTCAGTAGGGAAAAGGTAAAAGTTATTAAAGACAAAATGATAGATTAAAAACTGAAATACGTAGAGAATTAAATCTACAACATTATAAACAAGTATTCATTTTAAAGAAGATGTAAAATCAAGAAAGTTTACTTCGCATCAGTAATATTTTATAGCACGTCAAAACTGCACGTGCGCTATTGATTTCTCATATCTTTATACAAAGTTACGCGTAAAGATCGCATAGATCATCTTACTATGGGGTTGTTAAAACAAATTAAGAATTACTTTGCAGGGATTTATATTTATTTTCACTAACCAGTTAAGTTTATGCTTTCTTTCCTATTCCCCTAATTGTTAATGTCAGAATAGTTAAATTTGGGAGTGCACCTGAAGGAATGCAAATTCTACCTTTAGCAGAAAAGGTTTAAATACTGAGCTTTAGAAGGAACAGTTAGAAAAAAGAGTGAGTAAGCACTGTACCTTCGAAGCGTGAGCTTCTGTTTCTGCATTTACTGATGGTTAAAGTGGCGTAACTGCTATTACTTTGCTGCCACGAGGCTTCGGCGCGGTTTTAGGTAATAGGATTATCTGAGCCCTAAGGAGAAGTCTGCTGTTGTGTTAATATCTTTGAATTTTAAGTTTAATTCTTATTAGTTGAGTTATCGTCAGAACGAGGCGTAGTCTGTTACCTTCAAGTTGGCGCATTGTGAACTTTTAATCATAATTTTTAATTCATAATTCATATCATCAGAACGAATTCAATAAAGTGTTTATTAGAGCAAGGAATTACCAGAATATTTGATAAAAAATGTTTTGAAAGAAGAAACTGAATTTTCTTCGTTCACGAATGACACTTAGTCTTTTCTTCCTTTTATTTCAACGTATGAAAATGCATAGATAATTTTTTTTATGCAGCGAGAGGATTGTTTACAATAAATATTTAATTCAGAGTTGAAAAATGAATTACTTTCTTAATTTCACACAATGCTAAAAAATATTTTCTTGCTTTTAACTAATTCAAAGCTTTACGAAAATACTGTGATGCATAATAATAAAGCAGGCATTGGTAACAAACGAAATTTGGGACTAAGATATTCTTTCAATGAAATTAATCAGTGTACTTATTTATTCCAATAAAGTCAAATACAACTAAATAATTTTAAATAAATATATATAATAAGCAAAGGTTTTTAAGAAACTATGGAAATATATATTTTTTAATTATGAAATTTTGGACGCTTTTAAAATGAATGCAAAATAATATACAAATATTTGTATTTGTTTTACATTAAAAGTTCTAGCAAACATTCTTTTCTATTAAATAAGCCTTTTGTTACATTGAACGGAAAAGCTTTCCAAATGAAGATGAATTTTTATTTCCAAGATGAAATGCAAAATACTTTTCATATAAAAAAACTAAAATAAACTATCGAGAGAAATTTAATATGAAAAATAATTTCAAAACCTTACCTTGATCGTACTGTACGTAGTGTCTAGCTTCATCAGAAGTGGTTGTGTATCTTCTCATGACGTTATCATCCATAAGAGCTTTAGCCCTGAAAAGTGAAAAACATCCAGGGCTACAAAGTACGCAGCCAATCATGTGCTCAGTCGCTTTTTGAAGCCAATGGCCGATAGCGTACTCAAATTTTTGATACCACACCATAGGTCCTGAAAGAAGTGTTTTAAACATAAAGTACGTTTAGAATATAAAACTATAGCTCAATTAGTAGAGCAGTAAAGGGTATTTTGAACTGCTAATACATGGACACAGTATAGACCTTCAAACTTCAATTCATAAACAAGAATTCTATCTCTTACGCCACGTCCGATAAATATGATCGAAATTTCTGGCTGCTATGAATAATAACGTGTATAAAAACACGCTAGCGTTTTTTTGTTCAACGAAATCGACAACATGAAAGACTTCGCTTGTTTTACCTGGTACCGTAATGAAGTATTAAGGTATTTCTAGTGGTTATGCAGGATATGTTCAATACTTATTTTCTAATCTATTGAATAGTAAAGTTTAGAGTTTTGGCATGGTTTCTTTTGGTTTATTTGGATATCGAACTACCTACCTAAAGGAAAGGATACCTTCGTAAAGCGCTTTTTAAAGGAAACTGGATCATATACAGAGCCGGAGTTCCCGACTAGCGCGCGTTTGTCTTTTGGCTACGCCTCTCTAAGCTATTGCTACGCTCGGCCATACTTTAGGCTCTTGCTTGGCTTCGCCGACTTAATTAAGATTTAGAGGCCAACTACTTAGAATCTTGATAGCTTCGGCTATATTTTTTAGTTAAGCTTAATTAAGATTAATTTTATATTCATTTAAGTTCAAGCCCAAGTGGAGGCTTTGCTGTACGTTCCGAGTTAAGAACTGATTGTATCATATTTATTCTAAGAAATAAAGAGTAGTTAACCCTTCGTAAATCTTACGTCTCTACTCACACGTTTAAGCGATTAATCGCTTATTAGTGTTTGTGAGGTTCAAGGATTGAACACTGAATTAAATAAGTAAAACCCCACGATATCAATATTCAATTCTCTTGCTAAGATGATTTACAAATCTGTTTTTATTCTCTTTACTATTAATATTTTGAGTGTTTAACTTTATTTCTTAAATATTACGTTATTCTCACTTACGCTACATAAAATTCAGCAGCAAAATCATAAAATATTAAAAAGCAACATAGCTTTAGAAATTCAGGTATAAAGTGTTAGGAACTGCCGTAAACTTTTTTAATTTTTTTTTATATTCGCTAAGTTATATCTTTAAAAATTAGCACTCACTGGGCCTGCCGCCTAAAATAGTTATTAAAAAAGAAAAAGTATGTGATAATTTTAATGAGTTCAATTAGTGTAATTTCATAAAAATATTTAATATTTCTGATTAAATATTTGATTTTATTGCATTTTGATTTAAATGAATCACATTAAAAAGTAGAAAACTTATTCTTAAAAACTGAGTTTATTTCTTTTAAATAGCTTTTTTTGTTACTCAGTAACTTCTCAGATCAGCGATTCTCAACCGGTGGTAGGCGTACCACTGGTGGTACGCAAGAGAAAAATAGGTGGTACGCAAAGAAGCAAACTATTTTCAACTATAAAATTCAAGCATCTCGTGAAGAAAAAGAACAATTGATAGAATTTCCTGTGATCGAATTATAACGGAAGATTTCCAAAATAACACACTTGTTAACTTTTGGCTGAACCCCCCCCCCAAAAAAAAGAATTTAAAGGCGTTTCAAATAAAGCTATTAAATTTTTGCCTTTTTGTACAACCTGTTTGTGTGTAAAAGTATTTTATGCCACGTTTTATTTGAAAAAGAAATACAGAACAAAATTAAAATTGGATCCTAATTTACGGTTAAAGTTAAGTAAAATAAGACCAGACATAAAGAAATGGATCTCTCTTAAACAGGCCAGAGTTTCACATTAAATTTCAGAATTTAACTCAGAAGTTTTTAGTATAATAAGTAGTTACTTATTTTTCAGAAGTATTATAACTCAAATTTTGATAAGTAAAATGGTAACTAATTTTTAATCTAATACTTTTTATGTGTGCATATTTAATACAAATAGCCAATAACTTGTGGAAATGGCAATTTTTTTTTATTTCTATTGAGAAATTGAAAAATAATCATTGTTAAATGTAGCGGTGGTGCTGAAGTTTTTCAATTTTTGTTTAGATGGTAAGCATTAGTCAAAAGGTTGAGAACCACTATATCCAGATTAAATCTGAAAGTTAAATATCCAAGGCGTTACTCATTGGCAGTGTGTTAGTGAGTGGAAAATAAAGGTACGAAGTGACAGTACATTGCTTTCAAATAGCCGAGTTTGTTGATTAAAAGAGAAAGATAAATAAATATCTTACATTTTGCCGAATAGCAAGAGTCATGTGTGTGGTAATGATAAAAATGTTTTAGTTCGAACCATAATGCAACTTCTCACTTTCAAATTGCTGAGTTTGTTTATAAAAAATTCATCATATGTGTACAAAATATGACATAAATAATCACCAAATTCGAAATTTTGATAGTTTTAAGTGCGGTTATTTTCCCACAAGGCGAGGAACATGCCTACATACATGCATTATTAATTAATTATTTATTTATTTTTAATCATATGTGACGAGAAATTTGGTGACAACAATTTGAAAAGTGAATATGACACAAAAGTGATACGAACAAAAAGTGAGTTTCGAGACAAAGAACACCTCGGGTGCTAATAATGCACATATAAGACACATCAGCTACCAATATATATATATATAAATATATAAAATGGTGTTAGGTGCTGAAATAGCGTATTAATCATCTAAATTTTCAAGGAATTATAAAAAGTTCTTTTTCTGTTTATCTAATTTGATACAGCAAGATGTTTACTTTTATGTAATGCAATACGGAAAAAATAAAGTTTCATCTCTCAGAAGGAAAGGGCGTTGCACCTTGTTATCTAATTACCTGAACCCACGGGGTGTATTCGACCACAAGCGGCGCCCAGGTTCCTGTTTTTCTTCATCAAATCGACCAGAAGTTGAACTGCGTGGGGCCTGAAGTTGATATCCCCGTCCAGGGCCAGGACGAATGTATTTTCGGCCATGGTGGCTTTCCTGTTGACATCTACAGGCAGCTCCATAAGTCGGTGACCCAGCAAATAATACATGTACATAACCTGCGGAAATAAAGCATATTTTTATTTAAACGTTTAACTCTGTACGCCAAAAATAATTTGGATGAGCAATATGAAAGAAATGCTAGCAAGAGATTTTCGAGTCTCTCAGAACTACATAACATTTAATCAATCATTACTTTGTACCATATCCAACTACAAGAAAGGAAATTGGAATGTATTTCCCTTATTTTCATGTTTTTAAATCAGCGAAATTTTACTTTAAGATCCATTTTATATTAATTAAAGCATTTTCTTGTGATTTAGAAGGGTACTGTCACTTCATTTCATTACCTCCTAGCAGGATGTAAATGAGATGCGAGTATTTAAGACGCTTGAAAGTTTAGACAGAGAGCTTTTAGCTGTGATTGAACGTGAAAAAAGTGTTACAATTCTGTAAATAACGTGCTGTCAGACTTTTTCTGTCAGTATTGTTGCGTCTAACATTAAGCAATAACCTATTAATTTGAAGAAAGTAGAATATAATCATTCTAATTTTATTTTTAATGAAATATTTTTTTTTTCCAAAATTTTAAGTTTCCGACAACACAGTTAATTATGGCAGTCCTAAGGCTATCTGCTTTAGTAGGGTAATCTAACGGAAACTGACCATATTACCTATATAGTATATTTGAAAAACTAAGAAACCTCATGCAGCCTTTTGCAGTCTCATAGAACTGATCCGGAGATAGTCGCTTTCCATTAAATTTAATTTTATGTTAAATTGCCTCGGAAATTATGCAAGACTATATTATACTTGGATTAGATCTTAGTTCTAATTCATAAATGGTTTGGTTGGTTTATTTGATTACAGCAAAGCACTGAAGGGCTATCTGCCTAAGGGGAGAGATATCTTCGTTGAGGCCTTCCTGGGGAAAACTGGCTCGTATACAAGATACACATGGGAAAAACCACGAAAACATCCGTGCAGCTAGCCGTTCGCAAGATTCGAAACCCGGAATGAGTTATCAATGTTCAGTGACTTTAAGGCTCGGCGGTTGTTGGAGCGTAATTCATAAATGAATAAAGAAATATTTTGTCTCTTGTGATTCGTTCACGTTATTGAATAAGTTCAAGTGCAATATTTATGTATTCAGGAAATGTGTTTGTGTGCACATATTTTTATGCATGACAGTTTTAAATGTACATATTAGGAATAAAGTATATATTTAAAATAAAGTGCAGATATAGCTTTTTTAATAAAATTTCAAGTTTTTTGTTATTTAATCTTAAATGCAGTGAAAAACAATTTGGAATAGATTTCTTTTAACAACATTTTAACTAATACTTTATAGGAATAGATTTCCTTTAACAGATTAAAAAAAAGAAAAAGAAAACAAGATAGATAATTTTCATTTTTTTTTTTCAGAACAGTAGGAATTTGAAATTCATGCTTTGTTTTAGAAGCATATCACTTTCATTGTAAAAAATAGCTAAAAATATTAAATTTCAGTACTGAACACTAAATTTGAGTAGTGAACGCAGTGCATAAGTGTTCGGTGAGGTCGATAAATTACTCATGGTTTTACAGCTTGAACTGCCCCTTTAAGAATTTTTCTTTTTTAAAAAATATAGACCAGGCGATAAGAGAAATATTAAAAATTTCAAGAATTCTAACGTTTCTGACAGCTAACGTAAATATTCAAACCGTAAGATTCACATACAAACTTTTCTATAGGAAGAAGGAGAGATGCATTAAATTAATTAGAAAATAATCTAGCATTCATTTAAAAACTTTGTAGATTTGTTTTATCCTTTGAAAAACTAAAAAGAAATTTTGCCTTTATATTTTTGAATAAATGAATTTTGTTACCTTTGAAATTTTGTAAACACGCATATTCTCATACACTCATTTTCTTTACTTGTGTTACAAAAAACTCCTAAAATTTGCTACTACTTCATAATCCAATAAATATAGTTTTAATTTATAATATTTATTTTTCGTATGCTTTAAAACATTGTGCTAGAATTAATGCAGAAAATTGCAAATAATTTTTTTAAAAACTCAGAAAGTACTTTCGAGGTTTAAAAAACTTGCTCTTTCCATATGTTAGCTACAAAGCAGGCTTAAGTCGACGTTATGAAATATTTTGGAACTATGGATATTGTCTTTTTTAAAGCCTATTGTTATCAATATCATATAGTTGAACAAATTTATATCTGTAGCATTATTATTACTCACTTCAGTGCTCACTGGCTTACTCCGGTACGCATGTATTTCCAAATTCTACCTACTGTTTTAGGTAAACTATTTATTACAATGGTAACAACAAGATTTCCCTTTTTGATTAAGATACATTTTTCCCCAGAGAATATCTGCCAATTTAGCTAAAAATTTCATCTCCTATTATTTTATTCAGGGAAGCCCTAAGGGTCTGCTTGATGACATGCTGACATGCAAGCAATGGCTTCTTCAAGGCAGACCACTTTGCCAATGAAGGATGACCTCGGACTAATGAAATTCTACTTTGATTTGAACAAAACTAGAATTATAAAATAGTTCACAAGTTGATAAATGTGTTATAAATTCAAATTTATTTTACTTCAGAGACATCAAAAGGCCCAAAAAGAAAACTAAGCAGTGCAGTTAAGAAGTAACTTCTCTCGGCGCACGTAAATATGTTGCAGCCTACAGTTTCCAAGGGCCTGACTCAGAGCCTTAAATTTTATATCACAGTATTTTCCTCTGAACCGCAATCATATCGCCAACAGATTTTTCTTAAATGGAGATATATAATAATAATAATAATACTGTTACGGATTTCGTATTTATTTAGCTTTTTATTTAGATTTGTAATTAAAATTCTTTTATTTTCCTGTGCAACGCAGACCACTTTAAAGAGAAAGCTAAGTCGGAAAAGTAAAAATACAAGAGAGCGTGCATTTAATATTTAACAAATAAATATCTCGTAATTGCCATCCAGAGAAATCGAGATATTTATAGATTTTACCAGAATGTTCGCGTGAATAATTCAAAAGCTTATAAAAGCCGAATTAAAACACCTCAGCTCAGTTGTAGCTGTTTTAAGCGAACTGTTCTTTACCTAATACTGTTATTGATTGTAGCGAATTCGCTGTGAGATTGAATTAGTTTCTCTGTTTTGAATTGAGTTCTGTTTAACGTTTCAGATATTGTGAAATTGTACGAATATCTCTGAAGAAATATTTCAGCATTTTGTTTTATTTCTTGCGAAAAGAATAAATTTTATTAACTTTTTAACGACTTGTGCATTCAATCCATAACGAACACATACGCACCTGACAATACGGATTAGCTAAAATTGAAATGCTGTGAAGCGGCTGAATTAGCATTTGTTTTTTAAATTAATGAAAAATGTCTTGAAGCCATACCATTTAACATACACTTTGCGTTTGTTAAAATCATCTCTGACAAATTCTATTAATGAAAAAAATTATTCATTTCATTACTTATTTTTAGTGTGGGCGATATTATCTTGAAGATTAGCCCGTTTGCAGTTGGCGCAAGCATTTTCGATATAGACTGGCATAAATTTGTTTAATCGGCGTTCGTAAACGGAAATAATTGCTTGAGTTTCTTAGGATTTATGATCATTATCTCAAGATTTCCTGGTTCCTCTCAATCAAAAATGTATCAGAAGAATATGCATTTATGAAGAAGAACCTAGTAATACATCATAAATGCTGTACCAAATGCTTCTGTCTTTTCACCTACTACCGTTTTATCATAGTGTATAAGTTTATTTAAGATCTTTTGAATTCCCTTCTGAACAAACCTTTAACCTGATCTTCAAACTGTTTATGTACAAATAACTGCTACTTTTTATAAATAAAAAACTTAGGAAATAACTTTTCTCTTAAAACTATTTAAACGAAGGAAAGACTCTCCTTTAATCGTATAATGCTTAATGGAAGCTTTCTGAGAAATAATTCTGTTAGGTTTCTGTGTATATCTCAAATGTTTCCGAGCAGTCTTCTTGAATGTACTAACAACATGGCACTGAAGCAGAAAAAATTTATGTCCATTTGGGCAGAACGATAACTTTCACCAGTAAGCGTCGCGAGATGGCACTGTAACTCCCTAAAGAGCACATCTAATGCCATTAATTTGCTACAAAACTCTAACCATAACAAATTACGGAAATGGCGCTATCATCTACAACTTCCGTATACAAACAACATCTGTTATACTGAAACAAAAAGCGGCGGTTATTAGACCACCCTTGACTAGTAGAGCGAACACAAACAGAGTGATCGAAGTCAGGGTTACCTACGGTACATATCAATATCAGAATGATTTGGAGCGATTTCAAAACTTTCCTAATTAACTGTTAAGTGATCAGAATTGAGTCCTTCAAAACAATCACGAATAAAACTGTTAAGCATTTCCTCTCTGGATTTGCTTCGAGAGAGGAGCAGCTGTGAGCCTACACACCGTTATGCAGAACGTCCTTAATTAAGATTCCGTGGAAGGTTACCTGGCTCCAGCGCTTCCTGTGCCGAATTTTAATTTTGTCCTTGAGATGGGCAATGAGCTTGTTCTTGCCTGGCATAGTCCACACCAGTTTTCCGCCGTAAGGAGTGGGAATTTTCTTCGGAGGCTTCAGTTTGATGTTGCACTGATGGACGTTGCTAGAGATGGAAAAAAAGTATCTTTAGTTAATGAAAACCGACTCTTAGAATAACGGCAATGACAGTTAAAATGTTACCCAGGTGAAAGAAAAGCTTTTTAATACCGGTATTTTATCAAAAATGGCTCATTTAAATAAAGAAAATAAAAATAGCATTAAAACCACTTCGACTGTACACGAAAAACAATTTTAAGAATGAAATTGCTGCGGGCATTAAAAATTTTCGCTAGTAAAAGCTTTAATTCTTAGAACTATAAAAATGGATTTTTGAACACAACTTTCACTTCTAATATAAATTCATCTCAGAGTTAACAATTTCATCAGTAAATTTTAAAATCCATTAAAATAAAATTGCAAACTTCGTCTTGTTTGATATTAAATTTTCAGACTGCAACCTATAAATATACAAAACATAATTATCTGAATAAAAAATCATCGTTAATTCCATGAAGTAATACATAATTCATAATTAAGATCGATTTTTTAGTGGTTTATCGAATTACTGTTTGAAAAAGCACCATTTTAATTACTGATAAAATTGCTTGTCTAATTTTGCTGTTACTAATACGAAATATGGGCACTGTGTATGAGCAAGATATAGTACAACACTGCATTTTGCTATTGGATAATTATTTAATAAAAAAGGTAATAATCATTCACAGAAGAATTTTCGAAAACAAGAATGACAATTCTAAATATTATGAAATATTATTAGAAGAGGCCGCAACTCTGTTACTGTATCTTTTAAGAACAGTTTATCAGAGAAAGCAATTTCATTTAGAAATAAACAGCTGTTAAGTTAATTGTGAATAAATTCTCAGTGCAATGAAGCAATATTTATCAAAATCAATTAATTGTCTATTAATAATTATAGCAAAGCATCCTATAGCTAGTTGTGTAGAAGCAGAACTTTTGTGGAGAGTTTTCTAAGGCAAATTCCATCACATTTGTGTACCAGACGCAAAGAATCACGAAAGAACATACAGCCAGCACTTTCCTGCTGTGTTGATTCCCAGATAATATTTAAGGTAATACGACCAAAGCACACGAGAGCTGCACGCATGTTCTTCCATGAGGGACGCCTTCATGGAGCACTATTTAAGGAAACTGCCGCCCCCCAATTCACGTTATACACGGATAAATCTATGAAAATGCCCACTCGGATCTTGGCCAATTTCTGAGAAATAACAGTTGTGATTAATGAAATATGGTAGAACACAGAAGGGCTATCTGCTTCGGAAAGAGGGAGGACCTCGGGGACGACTTTTTAAGGGAAACTGGCTCGCATTTAAGTTACACATGGAGAAACACTAAAGAAAAAAAAACATGCAGCCAGCCCATCCGCCTGGGATCAAACCCGGGTCGAACTGCCAGTATTCAGTGATCTTAATCACTCACCGGTTTTTGGGGCAAATTAATGCTGAGATTTGAGTCCGAAATGATTTATCATTATTCAGTGATCTTAGTTTAGTTATTAGACGGTGGCCCTTTCCTTAAGGAATAGCAAGCCGACGTATGACTGAGTAATTTTTCCATAGGATTTGTGTCTCGGGAGGAAAATTAATATAGTTAGAAACAGTTATACACACACATATAGAAATTATACACAAACATATATTTATACATAGAAATAGTTATGCACATAACACGCAGGCTTTAGTCAATCAACCACACATAGTACTTTGAAAGAAAGGAATTTAGTACGAAATTATAAAGATGAAATTGCCCTACAATCAAAGAATTTTATTAAAAATATGCAAATATTTTCGTACATTTTTAGTCATGTGTCCCTTTAAATTCTTTTTAACAAAGTAATTTAATGGCCCTTATAATGGTGCTCCATAATGGTCTGATGGAAAAGCAAAAATTAGAGACGCTATTTGAGGTCTGCGCGAATGCTTATATTTTCAAAATATTAGCATAGAAAGAGCATAGAAACGCGTAAAAATAGCGAAATCTTCGTGACGTCAAAGCTTCGTGCACATGCGCGACCGCGTGTGGGTGGCAAAATCGTTCGGTAGACATTCAGTGTTTCAGGTAGTGTTTGCTGTATTTTATTTTATTTCTCCAAAGTAGTGGTATTGCAATTTATGGAAATTTGATAAGTGTAATAGATTGTATACCAACAGAATTTACTGTTAAGCAGCGTAAGCGAATACGCGATTCAGAAGTAGGCGATATTTGTATGATTGATGCAATTGTTAATGGACAATCAAGAATATTCATCCAAGTGTTAATTCAGGAGATTTGAAGATGTTCTTTTTTTGTGCCTTGATGAAGTATTTTGACACTTCCTTACTGATCCATGAAGAGTTTACTGTATATTCAGATGTTTCTGATGGGAGATTTATATGTAGACGTCAAACGAAATGAAAAGACATTTGATTTTATGAAACATCATTTCAGTCTCGATAAGATGGCCAAGTAACTATCCAAGTACACCAAGCAATTCATTTATTGATTTAACATTTACTAGGAGCATAACTGCAGACGTCTTAAAATATGTATCTTATTTCTCACATCATCGACCAATTTTACGTGGGGTCATTTTGAATGAAGAAGGGCAATAAATAAAAAATAAAATAAAATATATGTGCGTGTAAAATATTTTATTTGCTCTGTATCATTCCTCATATTTACGTTAGTAATCTTATGCGTTAAACCAGCGGTTCTTTAAACTAAAAGGAAAAGTCTGCTGTTAAACTATTCCATTAATTCTGATATGTGGCAATTTCGTATCAGGCTTCAAACATCTTGCAAATTATAATCCTTTGGTTTGTAATAATAAATGTCAAAACATAACGTAGTCTAATCTAGTTTTCATTCGAATATTTTACCGAAGAAAATTTTTCTATAAGAAATAAAAATTATTTCCGAAATGAAATTATTTAACTTAAACGAATTATTTTATTTCTTATAGATTTTATAATTTGTGTCATAAGTTTTTTTTAGTGCACTTCAGTGGCAGAATAATAACCTCCCCATTTCACAATATAAATAAAAGTTAGACTTTTAAATCCATATTAAGGAAGAACGTATTAAATAAGAAATTTTTAACTAATAGGAATTTGTTCTTTTGTTATATAAATAGAAATGAATGACATAAGCAGAGATAAAATCACATGCATTAAATATTACATGCCTGCTCATAAGCTCTGAGAAACAATAGTGCACGAAATCTAATCCACCCACTTAATTCTTCCGGGTTCTATTGAAAGATAAAAGATAAGTACTTTCGATTTCAATTGTTACATTCAATGGATGAAAGACAACGAAATCGCATCTGAAAAGATTTACATACTTCAGAGAATGTAGAGGTATGAAGACTCAAAATGAAACATCAACGTTATTTAGGAACAAAACAAAAGCAAACTTTTTGAACTTCTAGTATACAAAATATTATTCTCACTAGCGGGCTACAGCCAACGCAAAATTTATAAGTTCTATGTACCCCTGAAAAAGCAAACGTATAAAAACATTTCAATGAATGAAATCAGTTCATTCTTTCCAAGCAGCAACCAATTCGTAAATATTGTTACGAAAAATTCGGCGGTTGCGCCTGTATGTAAGCTTTCCGGCATAGCACTAGGGTTGCCATAAAATAGTGTATGGCAGGGTTGCCAGATTGGCGACTTTATCGCCCATTTGGCGACCAAATTGGCGATATCCCATGGTCCAATCGGGAAGCTTCTAGAATAACTTCCTGTCGAGATATTTCTCGAAACGTGTCGAACTTAAAGAAAAGCTATATAAACCCTTGCGTGTCCGAGAGCGAGGAGTTAGCTGCAGTTGAAAAAAGTTGCGAGCAGTGTGATTAGTTGTGAGAATAGCTGCTACGCGAGAGTTCTGTGAACGGAAAGCAATCGAGATAGTGCTTTGCCGTGAAGCTATCTTTACAGTATAGCTTGAAAGTGGATTGGTGATTGTTCCACGGTGTTCATTAGAAGTTTAGTGTTGCCGTGAAGCTACCTGTACAGTTACAGCCTGAAGCTGTGTTGCTGATTGTTTCAGCGTATTTATTGTAGATTTTCGACGCTTTTAAAGCTAATTTTGGAACTGTGCTGTAAATAGTGATTCCTGTAAATAAATCGTGCTGTTTATTGTTCTGCATCGTGTTTTCATCGGATACTCTCAAATCCACGAACCCGTATAAACGCAACAATATTTTTTTATTGCAAAACCAGAAAGCAAAAACTTTTGACACTTCCGGTTGACGTCCTGATTTCAATTTAATTAATGTGACAACATTTTCTCACTATCAATCAAAGAATTAATATGGCATTAGTATATCGTGTCAATTATAATAACCTGAAACAAAAAAGTTGCCAAAAGTTATTTAAAATTCTGACGTTAAAGAAAAATGTTCGACATATAATGACTTCACATCCAAAAGTGTACTTTTTTCAACGTCAGAATATGACCTTATATAATAATAATATGTTTAAAGTTTGGCAATGCTATTTATATTTCATATTCTGTAAAACTTAGAAATTTTTGATTAACAAACTATAATATGAAAGCGATCAGTGGCAAACACTTTTCGAGAAAAAGCAGATATTTATTTCCAGCGTGCGACATTGTTGCCACTCGGAAAAATGAGTGCAAAAATTAGCGTTTTCAGAGTTTTTAATAAATACGTCGGCTTACTAAAATCGTATGATGATGAGAATGGTCGAAATGGCTTCCCGGAATTTTTCGATTTTGGAGTAATATATTTAATGTTTGACAATGCTATTTTTATTTCCTATTTTGTAAAACTTAAAATTTTTTTAAAGAAACTCTACGATTTGAAATAGAGTAGTGACAACACTTTTCGAAATAAAGCAGATCTTTATCTCCAGCTTGCGAGACTGCTACCATTAGGAAAAATGAGGGCAAAAATTAGCGTTTTCAGAGTTTTTAATTAATATCTCGGCTAATTAAAGCCTTATGAAGATGAGAATGGTTGAAATGGCTTCCCACGAAATTTTGAAATCCGAGAGGTACTTCTCTGGAAACTCAACTCCCCGCCGTTCTGGAAGTGATAATGCCACAAACAAACAAAATTGAGAAATATAGAAAAACAGAAAACACCAAATACAGTTAAAAACAATTTTAAAAAAATTACAATTAAAGTTAGAGTTTCTACGGAATAACAAGCAATTCGGCCAGCAGACAAGAAGACAGATTCTTCGGTGCACAAAACCGAAAGTTTACTTTTGGTCTTATTCGGCAAAAAGACACTGAACGCGTAGACACTGACTTTATTTGTTGTGGGTGCTAGGTCAATATATGGTATGATTTAATAACTTAGATGATAATTTCAGAAAGGATTAAGAATAATTTAATTCACAATAATAAAAGAAGATGGCACTTTGTTGTCGCGAAGCTTAGTTTCTCTAGATTGGCAACAAATCCAATATTCTGTAAAACTTAGACACAATTTACAAACATATAACAATAAGGAAATTGAGCTCATTGAGCCGAGCACCGGTTTGGATATATATATATATATTTACTGGGGCGGCTGATTGCAACCAAAATAGGATGTGCACATCTACTTGTTATAGCAGTCCTATATACAAAATTTCAACGTTCTGAGGCCACTCGTTTATGAGTTATGCAACATATATACATACGTATGTACAGACGCGAAGAAAAAAAATCTCTTCCGAATCCATTTTAAATCAGTTTTATAATTCATTTGGGAAAAAAGAGTCCTTTATTCTGTCCTTGCATACAGATGTCACGCAAAAACTTCGTTAAATTGCATTCGATAGCTGTCAAATGGATATTTTCGTTGAAATATGATACCCGAAATTTTTCGCGATAACAATACTTCCTTTTTACTTCGTACAAAGAAGTAAAAAATCTGACGTGTACACCATATGACTTCCTTATACGGAATACTAAATTATACGCATTTTGCAGTTCATTTAACCTTTTTGGATTGAATTAAACCTACTTCATCGATAGCGCATAAACCACAATAGAATAAATGCACTCTTTAAAATTCACTGTATTTGTTTACCGCAGTGACATTCTGGCTCTAGCTTCACTTAACAGTGTTACATCTCATTCATTAACTCATCAGAATGCACAAAAATTATGTATATCATCTGGAGAATTATTTAATCGTTGCCACATGTTCTACTCATACTGTAATAAATGTAAAACAACGTGTAAAAGAAATTTAAAAAAGAAAAGAAAGAAACAGTTTCTCACAGGCGATTCAGTGTTTCTCATTCAATTAATTCATTTCTGACTTCGTGACAAAGCAAAAATACATAAAAACTCAAAATAACTATACTAAAAATTACGAAGTTATTCTTAAACATTTTTCCTCGAATAATTTCCAGAATTGATTAAGCATGATTTAATTCGCAATAATAAAAAAAGGCCTTATCTTTGTTATTGTGAAGCTTAGTTTCTCTAGGTTGGCAACAGATCCAATATTCTTCTAAGTTTCAAATGTAAGCAAATATGTCCGCCATGAGAAAAATGATTAGGCTTAGCCGCACTTAAACAACTTTTAAATTGTTGATAATTCTACAAATCTTGCATGCAGATTTATTTAAGGTATAAAAACCTTAACCGGAAGATAAGAACAACACAATTCAATCATTTTTAAAGCAAAAAATGTACAATTTACCAACATATAAGAATTAAAAATCTGAGCTCGCTGAGCCGAGTAACAGACTATATATATACATAAATTATAAAAAGAAAACTTTGCAGCTTTAGCACAAGTCTTGGGCTTATTAATTTATTTTTAATTACTTTCATTATGAATATATATATATACATACATACATGCGTACGTACGTACGCACAGACGCCACGAAAAAATCTCTTCAGAATCCATTTTAAATCAGTTTGATAATTTTTTTTTGGGGGAAAAGAGTCCTTTATTCTGCCCTTACTTACCAATGTCACTCACAAACATCGTTAAATTGCATTCGATATCGGTCAAAATAGATATTTTCGTTGAAATATGATACCCGAAATTTTTCGCCGTTACAATATTTCCTTTTTACTTCGTACAAGGAAGTGAAAATTATTTTTGTTGTCTTATTCACAAAAAAAAAAATTACTTTTAGAAGCACAAAAACAATGCTTTCTAAACAGACTTTTTTGAATTCCTGTAAATTCCTAATTTTGTATATACATATATGTATATAGACCAAAATTTTCGAGTTTCGATTTTGTGATCCAAAGAATCAATAAAATTTCCCGAGAAATTCGACGGAAGAACTTTCGATGTTTATTTATTTCCTTATTTTCGACGTTTGTTATTATTTATTTAACCAGCACATTCGAGAAGCTCTTAGGTAATCATATCATAAAATTTAAAAAAAAAAAAAAAAAGTAAGTGGTTAATTCCACCCATATACTCTTATACTACATAGGGCGAGGCTATCTTTATTAAATAGTTAGCAAATTCTTTCTTTATCCGTGTGTTATCAGGGTCTCTGAGGGCGTTGGTCGAGTGATAACCAAGCCTTTCCGTATTCATTTTGCAGCATGAAATTTAAAGAAACGACAAAAGAGGGGTCCTGACTCGTTTGACTGGCTGCTGCGTAGAACAAACCACTTCTCAACCACTGACCCAATTCCAAAGCGACGGTTAATAATATAGATGAGAAGTAGAGAAAGTAAAAAAGAAAGGTTCGGTAATATTTTTTTGAAGCGAAAGTAGGTCACGAAAAACCACTCGACCAGTCAGTTGATCCGATCGACATTCCGTGCCTTGCTCACTCTCCCTTGGAGGAAGTGAACTTCCCACAAAAAAGGGGCTCAGACAGTGACGAAGCATTCCAAGCCGATGCCAAAATTTAGAACATTTTATGAAATAAAACGACAGCTTGACCTTTCCTGACTCTCATAAGCATAACTTCAAATAATAAAAAGAAACTCTTTTTAACTTTCCTTAAAAAATGACAGATATAAGGCAAATATAGACGGAACTGATAGAGGTATTTTTACTTTTCACACTTCATGAGCGGTTGAAAGAATGCTGTTGCGTCTTGTCCTGATGACCGAAACTTGCTTTTAAGCAAGCTGGAATTCATTTTGTCTTAACCGGTACTAATGTAGGATCTTACATCACAGGAGATCATCTTAACCTTTAACACTCTGAGGTTTTTTTTTTTTTTTTATCTAACGCAATAAGTTATATGAATATCAAAATATAGGTATAATCATTTATTTTCCTGATATTTTTTTATTTAAATAGTTTTCTGAAAAAAAGAAAAATCTGAAGGCTCTCAGATTTTATATTACTCCCAAAAGGGCCTTTTTTTTAATGTTTTGTGTGTTGCCTTTATTTATTAAATATCCTGTTCTTCGCACTTAAGCCACATAAAATTCAATTCAACAGCAATATCACAAAATGTTTAAAAACAGCCAAACTGCATATTTTAGAATATCTGATGCATAGGCTCACGCACTGGAGATAAAAATGTTTTTATCTGTATAGCGTTGCCATTGCTCGATTTGAAATCTTTGAGTTTTTTAATTAAAAATTCATTAAAGTTTTACGAAATATGAAATAGACAATAAAAAAAATCAAAAATTCCAAATTCGGCTTCCAGGTATCCATATTCGATTGGAGAACTACATTATTCAAAATTGAATGGCTCTAGGTGCAGAATGCGTTTTCACAATGCAAGAAATATTCATGCATTCAGGCAGATTCTTCATTATTTAGTTTCTTTAAATATAATACAATGCAATAAAATTTGGTGGCAGCAGACAGAAAAGTGAATCAAGGCAGAAAGTGAATCGACGCAAAATGCCAAAACGAAATTAATAGACCTTCCGCGCTAACGCACTTTGGGCTAAAAAGAGTTTTCTAACAGCTTAAAGGACTAAAGTTTTTTCGTTACTTAAATTTGTAAAACTATTTATACAGAACAAGCCTATCTTTTTAGCCCAAAAGTGGTTATTAGTCTCAAAGAGACCCTGATTACTTTAGAAACGGGATTTTTCGGCCATCATTATAAACAGCGTTCACTTTAGACGGTTGATCCACTTTTCAAATCGTCACCACCAAATTTACAGCCCTCTATTGTTTTTAAAGAAATTAAATAATGATGAATTCACATATATGTATGTTGCCAGCAAATGTATCATCCTGTATTATTTTTAACGGCATTAAATAATGAAGAATCTGCATGTATGTATGTTGCCAGAAAATGTAAATTTGCATTATTTTTAAAGAAATTAAATAATGAAGAATATGCGTGTATGTATGCTGCCTGCAAATGTATCGACCTGTACTATTTTTAAAGAAATTAAATAATGAAGAATCTTCATGTATGTATGCTGCCTGCAAATGCATCGACCTGTATTATTTTTAAAGAAATTAAATAATGAAGAATCTGCATGTATGTATGTTGCCTGCAAATGTATCGACCTGTATTATTTTTAAAGAAATTAAATAATGAAGAATCTGCATGTATGTATGCTGCCTGCAAATGCATCGACCTGTATTATTTTTAAAGAAATTAAATAATGAAGAATCTGCATGTATGTATGTTGCCTGCAAATGCATCGACCTGTATTATTTTTAAAGAAATTAAATAATGAAGAATCTGCATGTATGTACGTTTCCAGCAAATGCATCGACCTGTATTATTTTTAAAGAAATTAAATAATGAAGAATCTGCATGTATGTATGGTGCCTGCAAATGCATCGACCTGTATTATTTTTAAAGAAATTAAATAATGAAGAATCTGCATGTATGTATGTTGCCAGAAAATGTAAATCTGCATTATTTTTAAAGAAATTAAATAATGAAGAATATGCGTGTATGTATAGTGCCTGGAAATGTATCGACCTGTACTATTTTTAAAGAAATTATATAATGAAGAATCAGCATGTATGTATGCTGCCTGCAAATGCATCGACCTGTATTATTTTTAAAGAAATTAAATAATGAAGAATCTGCATGTATGTATGCTGCCTGCAAATGCATCGACCTGTATTATTTTTAAAGAAATTAAATAATGAAGAATCTGCATATATGTATGCTGCCTGCAAATGCATCGACCTGTATTATTTTTAAAGAAATAAAATAATGAAGAATCTGCATGTATGTATGTTGCCAGAAAATGTAAATCTGCATTATTTTTAAAGAAATTAAATAATGAAGAATATGCATGTATGTATAGTGCCTGCAAATGTATCGACCTGTACTATTTTTAAAGAAATTAAATAATGAAGAATCTTCATGTATGTATGCTGCCTGCAAATGCATCGACCTGTATTATTTTTAAAGAAATTAAATAATGAAGAATCTGCATGTATGTATGTTGCCTGCAAATGTATCAACCTGTATTATTTTTAAAGAAATGAAATAATGAAGAATCTGCATGTATGTACCAGCAAATATTTCGACCCGTATTATTTTTGAAAAAATTAATGAAGAATCTGCATGTATGTACGTTGCCAGCAAATGTATCGACCTGTATTATTTTTAAAGAAATTAAATAATGAAGAATCTGCATGTATGTATGTTCCTCGCATTGTGGAAATGCATAGCAGTTGGAGAAACCAAAGGCTTCTTTCTGTTATGGTTTTCATGACAATTGAGTTGAAGTTCTTCGTTCCATGATAATTCAGCCGAAGCAGAGGATAATTTGTTTTAAAATAGGTGCTTATTCGAAGTAATAACATGCAGTGCATCCATTCTTCGTAGATTAATAAGGAAATACCTTATTAAAAATAATTGTTTGCTCTTATTTTATCTGGCAGGTTTGAAATGAATGAGTTTAACTTTTCAGAAATAGTGAGTTGGTAGGAAATAATCGGCTACTTACCTAAGATTCCTTTTTTTATCAATTAAATCATAGTAGCTGTTTATAAAGGATTGAAATCCTTTAACTATTTTAATTAATTGAATGATCCTAACTAATTATTTTAATTACCGGAAAGTCTCTAATATGTTAATAATAATAATTAATTGGCTGAATTAGTCTGAAAAGAGCTGATTATCGGTAAAGGAAGATTGCTTTTAATAAATTAGATGGCTCAAATACACAGCTTGGTCTTGCAAAAATTGTATTTCGCATACTTACATTCATTTTTTAATTAATACATTACCTTTCAATCAAAGATCTTTTTACTCATGAATAATGAAGTGAAACCTCTATAAATGTAAAATAATGCATTTTTAAATGAAGAAATACGATAATTTAGCATTTATTTTGCAAAGAAACAACGAGCAGGGATAATTTAATTTGCAACTTTACGAGCGAAAACTTGAATCGCTCTACTTAGGCGCCCATAATGAAATATCTTTCATGAAAGAAGTTTAATTTGAAATTCGTTCGTGAATAAATGTCATGACACATGTGTGAAAATATTCAAATGCTTCATGGATGAATTTCCGGACTCGCAGCGATGGAGGTCGACTTGCGAAACTTTCTCAGAAACCGTCACACTTAACAGTTTTAACACCCGAGAAGACGCAGAGCACAAAGAGCTCCAAATATTAGTAATTCGTAATGAAGGATAAGGTCGCTTACGTGAATAATATTTATGTATGAATCTTCTATGTAGAAAGATCCGTAAATGCTTATTTTGCTCCTTAAACTTTTGACCTTAACGTAACCTATTTTGTCTTCCGGTTTTTCTCGGGTTGTCACCCCCCCTCCCCAACTTTTGACAGGAAAGAAAGGATGATCCAACTTTCGGGTGTCTTACATTCATTCACATTCTAAAATTCCATTAACCTCGATTGAGAACAGGGTTTGCAAAGAATCAGAACACAGAGGTAAATTTGCCGTAAGGCCTTAAGAAAATTAACTCGTATGATTTCAACATGTATCATCAATGATTTCGTTGCATACCTTTCTGGTTAACTAAAGGAAGACGAACTTAAATTAAATAATCTAAAGACTTAAGTATGAACAAAAGTCTAAATTTAACTTTCTAACTAAAATTAACTAAAGTTAATTTGTGTGTGTGTTCATGGGAATCAAAAGACTGCATGTAAACTAATTACTAAATGAGCTAAAATAAATTTCTATTTTCTTTCCTCTGGCATACTTGCGCTACAATACGTATGCTCATGAGTTTTAATTTCAGGATCACTTTTGACAGAAAAGTTGGGAGTGGTGAGGGATCTAAAATAAAAAACTTTAACCTGAAGAGAAAAAAAGGTTTTTGCTTATATTTTTCCTTTCTTAAATATTATTCTTAATATGAACATAACTGAAAGAAATTTTCCTGTGGTTCTAAAAAGCTGTTTAAAGAAATATTGATCGATTAAGCTTTGGACATTCGTTGTCATGAGTTTCCATTTACTTTTCAGAAATCTGCGTTAGATTATTTTATGATTAACAGTTTGGGACAGGTAATATATAGATTCGTTTTATTATTAGTTAAAATAAGAGTTGGCTCGGAAGATTCCCTGGAATGTTTCACTGTTTCAAGAAAGTGGTATTTTCAGCCTTTCTCGATAATTTTTTCTTAGTTATTTTATATTTATGATTATTTCCTAGGAAAGGAAATGCAAAACTATTGCAAATTGAAATCAGGAAATGTTAATACTTAAGAGGACTGTGTTAAAGCTATTAAAAACTTGTAATAAACTTTACAAGTAATACAATTAAAAATTTTAAGTTTAAAATTTTTAATGGTACGCATTAAATAGCATAATGCAAGTAAATTATTGCTGATTTCCCGGAAGAGGGTTGATTTATCAAGGAGAATTAAGCCTCCCCCCAGAATTCCGCAATATATATGTACATATATACAAACTAATGTACAATGATAAGATTATTCTTCTAATAAGATCAAAATATTTGTGGTGAAAGCTGAACATAATGACAGAATGCAAACGAAAAGCCTTCAACTCCCATATAATGTCTAGATTCATAATTTTTATAGTTTGTGAATGCTTCTTTTATTTAAGGTGAGGGTAATTTTGGGTGCAGATCATTTTGCCTAACTCTATAGGCAAAATGATCCTTTTGCGATATACTTAGATATGGGTAAAAATGATGCTCAAAGTATTATATGAATGTTTTCAAAAATATATATGTCGTAAGACTTGAAAAAAATAATGTCAAATCATACTGACACAATTGCCTTCATTCACAGATAAGCTTCACAGGATTTTAAGAGAATAATTTTTGAAGTTTTCATGTCTAATGGCAGGCATTAGCACATTATACTAGTGACAAATGACATCGTTTAAACTCAATGGGAATTTGACATCACAGGTTGTACTTGAAGTTTTAAGATGCAAGCATATAAAATGTATTTGGTCTTACGGGAAAATCTTGTTTAATGTAAAACATTTTAGAAAATTTTGAGTCCGTCGCCTTAAAAACAGGACGAAGTTTAGGCATAGATTTGCATCAGTTAAGTTATTCAAGTACTGAATACAGAAAACAGCTTTCCTTACGTTTGGTACGTAAAACTTCAAATATTGAAAGTTTGAAAAATTGTAGAAAAACGTATATGAAACATTCAGAAAGCAAATAAATTCCGTCTCGGCAGTTTTAAGAAGAAAAAAAGGGGGGAGGGAAAGGCACATTCATAAAAAATGTAGAGAAAATCAAGGCATTTTTATTGGTCTTACATATGAGAGGACTAACTCGGAATCCATCCTAAAAGGAGACTATCTATCGAGAAAAAATGACACGTGAAACACAATCTATCAACGCTTCCTATGAACGGCGGGAAGCTGTTTCCAGGAGGGTACTCGTGGATTCCAAAAATTCGTGGGAAGCCATTTCGACCATTTTTATCTTCGTACGACTTTAATCAACAGAGATATTAATTAAAAACTCTGAAAAGGCTAATTTTCGCACTCATTTTTCCGAGTGGCAACAGTCTCGAGCGTTGGAAGTGAGAATCTGCTTTATTTCGAAATGTGTTGTCACCGTTCGCTTTAAAATAGTAGAGTTTGTTAATCAAAAATTTGTAAGCATTTTAAAATATGAAATAAAATGCTAAACATTAAATATATTATTGTTAGATAAGGTCATATTCTGACGTTGAAGAAAGCATGAGATTCCATTTGACGTCACTGTATGTCGAAAATGTTTCGTTAATGTCAGCATTTTAAATACGTAAATAACTGCTGCTGGCAACATTTATCTTTCAGATGAGGGTAATTGACACGGTATGTTATTGCCACGTTAATTCCTTTATTTACTTTGAGAAAAAGTTGTTATATTACATTAAATTTAAATCTTTATGCCGTACGTCTACGTTCCTGAAGTGTCAAAAGGTTTTGTTTTCTAGTTTGGCAACATAAAAATATTTACGAATTGCTTGTTGTTTGGAAAGAATGAACTAATTTCATTGATAGTGAATGCATATGCATTTTTTTTTCAGGTGTACAGAGAAATTATAAATTTTACTTTGGCGCAAACCGCTCATCTGGCGGGCTTGCCCGGAAGTATTGCCCGGACAAATGTGTAGACTTGGTTTATGCGCAGAAATTGTTAATCAAAATTACATTGTAGTATATGTAGCAATCTTGCTAAAGCAAGAAGAGGGGAGATGAGGACTCTGGCAAGCGCCGTTTCCTCCAGTCCGTGAGGTTGTAGTATATTACTAATGATTTAGCTTGAGTTAATCAGCACAAAACGTATCCATCGTTTCCCTCATCAAATACCTTATGTAGCGAATCTTGTGAGCAACATATGTAACAAGCCGGTAAGGTTTAAAGCATGAGCAAGTACAACGGAAGTATACACTTAAAGAAATCAAAAATGCCTATTTGATTATAAGTGTCACGTTAATCCTGGTACTTTAGAGCGTGGTAATGAAACGCACGTGGCAATGAAACACACTTTAGCACGTTAATCCTGGTACTTTAGAGCGTGGTAATGAAACACACGTGGCAATGAAACACACTTTAGCACGTTAATCCTGGTATTTTAAAGCGTGGTAATTCTTGAATTTTCGTGGGAAACAGTGTTAAATTTCAAATTGCATCCATCCAATCATGAGAAATTCTTTCCGTTGCTATTTATCAGTAGCCCTTTCCCTGACTATTCTACAGCGAAATGCATTGTATGAGATTCTGTTATAGTGAGCTCAGCTGATGTATTTTACTTACAGTCAGTTCTTGATAGGAATAAATGTCCTGCTTGCTGCTGCTATGAAAATAACGGAATAATAAATATTCTAAAAATGATAACTATTTATCCCTAATGAAATGCATCATCTGGGAGACAAATTTATAAATTTCAGGGATACTTAGAATTACTTAAAATTGGAAGTTTGCTTCTTTGCATTTCAACATGTGTAGTTAACTCCATTTTCATAAAAAAGAAATCCTTCGTCAAGAGTTCATCTCTAGTGGAGAAACGTAAACGTTTTTTACAGTTTCAACACAGGCCAGGTCCTAAAGGGGCTTTCTCAGGAACTGGTAGAAGCAGGGTAAATTATCTCTTTTTGCAAGACAGTATACCGATCAAGCATCAAAGCATCATTAAAAAGAGGAATTAAACACGTGTTGTCTGAAATTTTCATATTCCTTAGAAGTTTTATCTTTCTAAAGTGCCCTCTTCTGTAAGTCTAACTTCCTTGTACATATACATATTCCCTTTTTATTGAAGACCGATCAAGTTTCGCAACGTCGTGAACGTGAGGTCATAACACCCACAGTTCTGAGTCACCATTAAACGAATAAACAAATAAATAAATACCCTGACTCACCTGGCGGCGGTGTCCATAATTTGCACAAGTAGCTTCACGAACCTGTTGACCACCATTTCTTCATCATCTCCATCGCATAACTCGAAGGCATCGTCGAAGAATATGTGTACTGCATGGAAATAGACATTTAGAATTCTGGTTTTCTGTTCTCAATGAGAATTATTTTAGCATTGTATTAAGTAATACAAAAATTAATCCATAAAATATGAAATTTGAAAATAAGTCTTTTGTAAATATGAAATATCATTCTTTTTAAAAGTTATAAATAAAATGTTATTTAGTTTTTGCACTTTTTTTTAAAATTCATTTATATTAAAAACTCTGTTTTCAGCACTTTTTTGTAGAATTTAAAAACGAGGTTATTAAATTGCATAGTTTTGTACTACTTAAAGAGAGAAAGATACTCGACGGTTTTATATTTTTTAAACAATAATACTTTTTTTAAAGTAAATCATTCAAATACGATTGTGGGGAAGTATTTTACCTTCAAATTCGTAATAATCAGGATCGACGATTCTGAGGTACTTCTGAGCATTCCTTCTCGCACACTGATCTTCATCCATCCTGGAAATACAAAAAAAAAAAAAAAAAAAAAAAAAAAAAAAAAAAAAAAAAAAAAAAAAAAAAAAAAAAAAAAAAAAAAAATGGAAATGCATAAAAAAGCTTAGTAGTTTAAGAAAAATCGTTGCATGCATTTTGTGTATTTTTCACGTTTTAGTTTGCTTTCTAGATACTTCTTGCATGTATTATTATAGTAGAAAATATTACATAATATCTTTTAAATAATGCAAAAAAATTTAAAGATATTTAAAAAAGAATTGAAATACTGAGAAAGCTGAAATTATCCAAAAGTATTGAGAGGTTGTAATAGATTGAAATTTAGAAATTTGAAAACAAAGAAACTTTTCAAACTAAAAAAATTAATTCTGATTTTCTTCTTATGAAAAGTTTCACTTTATATTAGGAAAAGCATATGGTTTGTGGATTTCTACATCTAAAAGTTTAGTTTCAGTTTAAAACTGTAAAAGTATGCTACTGTAAGATAATCGAAAAAAAAATTATCATGCAAGAACATAAGTCATTTTATGAATTGTTAAAATGGTTAGTTAGTTATAATTCAATTCTCCATTAATGTTCAAATAAGAAAATGTTTCTTACACATTCCCCTGAATTGATTTCATATTTTGTTTTCAGATCTACTTCTCTTAGCTCTTTTTTTTATCAATGAGTAGCAAAGCGTTTTAATAAAAATTGTTCCGTCATCTTGTGAAAATATTTCCATTCTGTCAGTCTCTGCTAGAGGACTGATGAAATGACATCACGAAAGACAAAATGGTTCGAAAGAATGTGCAATATAAACATGACCCTGATAATGGATATGATACACTTTAGCTGAAATTGTATGTTTGACAATGCTGATGCAAACTGGTAATAGTGTTGATCACTTATTGTCACAATAGCGTCCATTCCTGTGATAATGCATGTCGGAGCTTGTGGAGGGTGCCTGGCGGCACACTGCAACCTGCTATCCGTCGTCTGAGCATATCCCACACATGTTGTATGGGATTCAGTTCCTGTGATCCAGTAGGCCACAGCAAATGTGGAATGGTTTCACTCTCCAGATATTTCCGCACCACTTGCGCTTTATGCGGGCGGATGTTATAGTCCATAAATATCGCGTCGATACCGATAAAAGCCACAATAAAAGGACGCAAAGAGGATGTGAAATTTCCTCGCGATATCGGACGGCTGTGTCTGGATCATCAGTAATCACGTAGAGGCCGATGCGGCCATTCGTTGCAATTCCAGTCCATACAAAGTAAGCCTCCTCCTCAGTAATGGTCTCTTTAGACGACGTTTGGCGCCCAAAAACGTGTTCCTGGCTCTCGTCATATCGTTGCCGAGCGGGAATCGTTCTGAATGTTAAATCGAAACTCATCCGTTAAGAATACGGGGCCTCAGTGCTCTTGTGCCCAACTCCGATAATCATGGGCCTAATTCAACTGCGCTTTGACATGACATGGGAACAAAGGAATACAAACCACAGGTCATCGAGCGTACAGTCGACGCGATCCAGTTTGGCGGGATATGGGCTCTCCTGCAGTAGCAGAGAGATGCAATGCGAGCTGCCATGATGTTAGTGATCTACGGCATCTTGCACATAGCAACAGGAAGCTATCATCTGCCGTTGTCGTACACGTAATCCTCCGGCATTCAGACCCACGTCTTTTACAGGGGTTTTGATCACTTTGGTAAAGATTGGACAGCCTATTGATGACATTACGATGTACATTCATTTCTCTTGCAACAGCAGATTGTCTTGAACCAGCTTGCAACATCCCGACAGCCCTTCAAAGCATTTCATTGTACAAACGATGTCTTCGGCTTGTGCTTTCCTTTTTGGTTATCGATGATTACACATAACTATCGCTGCTTGCGAACTGAAGCATAGGTCCGGCACGCCCCTTAATGTTGTTGTCTTGTCCACGTATTTCATGAAAGAATGGTCGCCAGAGCCTCAAAGGGGTTGGATTTTCTTCTTCCTACACAATTTTGAGAGTGAGCAACCCCGGGGGGGGTGTCTGACGGCCTTCCGTCCCTCTCCCCTACCACTAACCCGCACGTGAGGACTTTTGGCTCGCCATAAAGTACCACCATGCCGCAAAGACGCTATACATTTACAAACATTCATGCCTTCTCCGGGATTTGAACCTGTGCCCTTCGTTACCTCAGTAGGCTCCACTAACCACTATACAGTCTACACGGCGGCATGTCCCTTTCTAAGGCGTTGTGATGTGATTGCGGGATTGCATTTTATGCTAATTTTGATTACCTATTTGCATTCCGTGATACAACCTCTACCTCATATGTAAATTATATGTTTTTTTCTCTTCTTACATGCGTTACCTTTCCTTTTAACTTTCGTTGCTTATTTTTTTAGTACGAGTGCATTATTATAATATTACACTTTTAAAGCTCAAAAGTACTCAAAGTACTCAAGCTAAGTTGCTATGATCATATGAATGAATAAAGTTATGATTATGAGAAATAAACATTCGTATGGCATATACGAGGCTAATATTAGGTTCCTCCAAAAATTGGTCAGATTACAAATGAGTGAGCAAATGAAATTCCTTGACCTATCGAGTGTTATATCTCACGCGATATTAATATGTTGCATGAAAACAGTGAAGTTTAATCGGGTGAATTACGCATTAGTGCATTTTAAATAAATTAATAATAGTATATACTTTAATACTTACTATGTAATTTCTGTTTCTCTGTGTCGTATGTAGTACTTCAGTAAGAGGTTTTGAAGTTTTCGAAAGTTAACAGAGCAATAACTATGTACAAGCAACCAATGGTATGACGTGCAACTCTAAGAACTAAAATTTCAATACTAATCGCATTTTCCATCAAACATTTTATAACAAATAAAACGTGAGTTGGAAATGAGCGTACGTTTTCGGTACTCATGGTAATGATGCCGCGAAAAGGCAGACCTGTACGCATATAGTGTATTATACTTATAATAAAGCAGTGTTCGCATATAAGGTAAATTATGGACTATTTTTGTTTAGCGAAGATTTTGTAATGAAGAAATTATTCAATTTTTAATTTTACGAAAAAACATTTTCTTTAATCCACTAATAATTGAAATCGTGGATACTGACAGCGTAATTATACAATGAATAAAGATGAAATTTTTTGGTAATGTTCTATTCGTATGGAAGTGTATCAACGGTTCCACTGATAACTTTCTTATTTATTTTGATAATAAACTGAAAGCACAAAAAATGCATATTTTGATTAATAATGCGTTTAGTTTATTAAAGTTTAAGGTTCATTTCACTGCCCTTTTATTTCAAAAAGAAATTTTTTTTAAATGTATTTATTGTCCACAGTGGCATTATATTAATATTATTCTGAAGAATATTAATAAATTTTAAAAATTTGCACAAAAATATATTATAATGTTACAAAATGTCCAGCCGCGGTAAGATAGCTTCCTCTCAAAGCGAGTTTTAGGGTTGCCAGAAAATGGCAATGAAATGCAAGGTTGCCAGTTTTGGTGAGAAATCACCGATTTGGTGACATTTGAAGACTAAATTGGTGATATACCATAGACGGAGCGAGAACATTCTAGAACGAATTCTTACCGGTTTTCCCCAGAATGTTCTCGAAGACAGGTCAAAAACAATATAAGCCTGCCTGTGTGCGGAGTAGTTTTATCCTGAAGAGTATCTTGAGCGTGTTGGGTTCAGTAGTAGTGCTTTGAGCTTGAAAGCGATCGACAAGTCGAGAGCTGTACTTCAGTGCTTTGCCGTGAAACTGTCTTTACTGTTATAGCCCGACAGCCTGAAAGCTGTGGTGCTGATTGTTTCAGAGTGTTTATCGTAAGTTTTCGACGACTGCAAGGCATCTTTGGAACTGTCCTGTGTAATATTGACGAAACAATTGCGTTTATATTCTTCTTCAAGTGTTGTCATTAATCATTCCAAATCCACGAACTCGTAGAACGCAACAATATATTGCATTTCTCCGGTATTTATGCTGCAAATAGCTTCTCTTAAATTAGCGACTCACTCATTTTCCTAGAAATTAAGCAGAAAGTAAGTTTTCTTAATGAAAAAGCTGAAGTAACTTTAAGTATATTAACCCAATTCTTTCAAAAATACTTAAAAAACATGGCAACAAAAGGATTATTAATGAGCGCATTCTCAAATAGCGGCCTTGGGTTCCGAGTCATTTTTTTTTCATTTCACTGGAATGAATTTTTTATTGCAGTTGCGTAATATTATGTGAGAAAACTATCTAAATATTGAAGCATAAAACAAAAGTGTAGAGGCATAATCTCCTTCCTTTATCCAGCAATGTAGAACAAATATGCAGATAACTACGGATGCGGAATGAAACCAGCCAGGTAGAAAACGTTATTGAGAAAGTCATCAAGGTCAAGCTGAAAGTGGCTATTCGCGAAAGACATGCTAGTCTTTCTGAAAGGCTTTCGAAAAGTTCTCTTAGCCTACATTTTTACACCTCCGTTATACACGACATAAACTTACATTAGTGTTGAAAAAACAAAAGCAGAGTATTTTATTCTGCTTTCGTAACATACAAATGAATAATTTTTTTTTTTTTTTGTTATAAGATTTTCTGTGATGGACGGATACTTGAAAAACATTTTCCACATAGGAAGAAAAGCTAAATGTTAAACGTGGCGGTTATATTAATGAAGAAGACGTAAAGCTTCATGAAATTGTAATATAAGAAACTGCTTGAAATTATTATGATGCATTCTACAAAGTTCCATAAAACATAAATAAACTTCTTAGTCAAATAGTTAAATCTGGTTTCCAAGGTTTGGGGAGATTTGTCCTTCTCATGAAGAATTCATTGTAAATGATGCAATTTAATCATGCTTACACCAAACTTTTCTTTAAGCTGGATCAATACAAGAGTTCCGTTAATCAAGAGATCTTTATAAACCCAATTTTGTTAGTTAAAAAAATTTTAAAAAATTAACTTGCATCAGTAGTGCGCCAAGTAGCTGTTACGGGCAAATAAGAAATTTTGAATACAAAATATGAATTTCTGATTCAAGAAAACCTACCTGTACATCATACTGCCTTGATTTTGTGAATTATGCAAATTTTATTCGTACAATTTATTTTTAGTGTCATAACAAAAGAATTTCTTTTACTGTCTTTATACGAAAAGCATATATTGTCAAGTTTCAAACTTCTAATACATTGTTGCTTTAGTATCTCTACTTTTGTTCTTTGGCGTATTATTTTAGTTAATATTCTAATAAGATGTACTTTCCTCTTGGAAACCTGCGAAACGGAATTTACAGGAAATCTGCATTTTTGAAATTCAGCAATAATTTAATATCTACTTTTTAAAAAGATTCTTGTTTATTTATATAGCTGCGATTAAAAAGGTAAGATAAATAATTGAAAATAAGGATTAATAAAATAAAGTTCTTACATATTGAGAGCGCGAAAAAACGCCATCTGAAATGAAAGGAATTCCAACTTGGGAAAGTAAATGCATATATATCTTTGGGTTAAAAAATGCAGAGCAATATTTAAATTTTTTTTTTCTCTGCCTGTAATTAAAACGAAATGATCCGACAATGCCTGATAATTCATCAATGATCACTCGAATCCACAACTATAAGATCATGGTAAGAAACGAGGTATTTGGGTTAGCATTGTGTTCAAGCTTCCCTTTTGTTCTCCGGAAGCATTTGGTGGTACGCACAGATCAGAATCTGAGTGGATCCCAGGTCACACAGTTAAATCAGATGTGTATGGAACGTCAGAAATAAAGACAGGAAGACTCAGTCAGTAAGCCATATGTGATCTTCTCATTGTCTTGATTAATTTCAATACATGTAATGAACCTGAACTACGCATAAATTAGATAGGCTGAAACTAATGTTTACCTTATATTACTTAGATTAGGGGATTACTTACCACCTTTACATCAGAGTGAAATCCATTTTTCATTACTGGGTTGATTAGTGTGCAGGCAATAAACTATATTGTAGACAGTATTTTTTTTGGGGGGGAGGGTAAGGAACTAAAGGATATTCTCCACTGCTTGAAGCAGTTTGGTATAATTATAACTATAGTATCTGTTATGTAAACTTTTAGGACTAGAAATGCGGCATTTGCATGAAAAATATAAGCATATGAGCTAGTTTTCCTTGTTCTTTGTCCAACAGACTGTTAGAGCTTTGACTTACGTTGCGTATGCCATCTTAAGCACATTTTTCTGCAAAAGCTCACCATTCAACAGTCTACAATAGAAATTTTTCTCAAAACAACATTCTGTCTTACTGATATTTCTTGATGACTTTATTTTTGTATACACAAAAAATGATAACTGCTCTAAAGACTATGCAATGAATAGCGTCAAAATGTTGGCAATCTAACCGGCCAAGTGTAAGCTCTATAATTTTGGCGTACCGAAGGGCGGGGATTCGAATCCTATAGGCATGGTTGTAATTTGTCCGCCCTTTCACAGGAGGCAATGGTGGCCACCTGTTAGGTGCCTCCATAATAAAAAGACCGCCTTTTCGATCTTAGTAGTGATCAATGCCCATAAATAACTAGAGCCAGCCATTGGGAAAAAATTTAGATGTCATTGGGCTCTAGAGTCTCATGTCACAGGAAATTCAAAGGGCAGCCGTTTAATAGATTGTGAATTCATTCGAGTTATTCGCGTCAGTTATCCGTATTATTGAAATTTCACTTATCATTTGGTTGTCTTTACAGTTAAAAATTTCTTATGTATTCTTATGTAATTATGAAGCAGACTCAGAAAAATAATTTAATAGTATTAAAGAAGAAATTTAGCAAGTATACCAAAGATATTTTGAAACTTAATGTTACAAAAGATCTCTCATGTAAATTTTAGTTTTTGTATACAAGGTGGATAAAATTAATTTTATTAGTTAAAATGCTATTTTTTTTTCACATTACTAACTGCTGCATTTTTTATGTATTGTAAAGCCACTGTATCGAAGTAGGAAAAGTAAAAAATGAGCAACGCCTTTGCTTGGATGTGAACTCTGGATCGCTTGATTGCTATCCGGACAAACCTCCAGTAATGAAAACACGCGGTAAAGAGGGGAAAATGCATTATATTCCCCCGCAAACACGTAAAGGGTCCCCGGAGTGGCTAAAGCCCAATCGTCAATTCCTGATGGAAATGAACTATCATCCGCAACATTTTTTAACTCGGGAGCATCTATGGAGTTTATTCTGATATTTTAAAGCTAGGAAATATGAAAATTCGACGATGCCCTTGCTGGGATTTGAACTTCTGACTTCCCAACTGCCAGCCGGACGTGCTTCCAGGTTCACCACGAAGGTATGAGGTAAGGAGAGATAAACTACCTTACATTATTATCCACTTAAAGGAGTGGGTGAGGAAGCACGGATCTTATTGCCAAATCCTGGTGGAGAAGAATGTTAATTCGGGTGCCACTGCAGAATCATTAATAGAGATAGAGGTTTGTCGAAGCAGGAAACCTCGCCCGGGATTTGAATTTCGGAGCTCCCGATTGCTAGCCACATGTGCTACCAATTGCACCTCATGCAGCAAGGAGGGAGAAATACCTTATAGTGTAAGCATTAAAGTGCAAAATTTCTCAGCTTAAGTTTTTTTTTTTGATTTGTGCTCATAATTAATCCTCCATATATCATCCTTAAACTGATTAACCTGAAATCGGGAAAAATAGAAATACGTATTACTTTCATAATATTAAATGAATTAATTTCATAAATGCGAAATAGATTTCAAAACGCTTTCAAAAAATTAAAATACGTATTTTCTCTGTAAACTGAAACTCTAAAATTCTCTTTGTAAACCAGAAATACGTATTACTTTCATAATAGTATTCTAAATTACATCCGAAGATTCGACTTCCTCCTTTAGCAAAATGAAAGAAGTTGTTGTTAAAGATAAATGTGCATTAACATAAGAAGAAGGCCGCGGAACTCGTTCTTTTACTTTATGCTGGTAAGATTCATGTTCATGAAGGAAATAAAAAATTAACAATAAATATATATATAAAAAATTATTCTTTTTCGGCTAGTAAAACGAAGAACCCGTTCTTTCAGATATTTAGAACTTTTAATAATGTATAATTTATTTTATTACTACTTTTGCCTTTACAAAGATAATTCTAGAGTTTGAGTTTACAGAGAAAATACGTATTTTAACTTTTTGAAAGCGTTTTGAAATCTATTCCGCATTTTTTAGAAATAAGTTGGCATTCAAATATAAAACTTACTCTGAAATTATAGATGTTGCATTACACGGTAAAATAAAAAATATTCTTTTTGCATTTGAATAAAGGATATTTAATGCATATGAATTACAGAAAAATTCAAAATGTTAATGTCTATCATTTCTGTTATTATTTTTTACCTTTCAAAGACTGATTTCCACCATATAACCACTTCTTCTGCTGTGTTTTTATTAAAAAGTGTCAAAGTGTCATCTAACCAAAGTTATCGTAGAATGAAATATTATTTCATTCATTCTTTAAACTCGGGCCATGAATTTATAACCTGCCGTCCAAGATATATTTTGTATTGCAATTTTTTTAAACGTTCTACAAGAAATACAATGAAAACCAAAAATTTCAATATAACTGGAATCTTATCTTTGTGAAAGTTAATGGAAACTTACACGCTTACTTTTTTTGGCATCAATACTTTGAAAATTGTGCCATTCCTTTGAAAGAATTTTATGAGCGCAATGAAAAATCGCAAAATGAGATTCCACTGCAGGCTTACTCGGACTTAAAAGATACTTACTGTCTTTTGCAATAAATATAATACTTTTTTTTAATAAAACTACGTTACCTGAGCACTGATTTTAACATCTGTAACATTTCTTCTGCCGTCTCGTGCCACATAGTGGCGCACGCGTAGATCCTAGTGATATGGTCGGAACCTTTAACAGGTACACTTTTTCCGGAAGGACTGCTGGACTCTTCACTGCGTATAGAGATAGTCTCGTAGTACTGTGAAATATCATTGTCATCTTTATTCTCCAGATCTAGTTCCTGTCAAGATGATGACATAATTAGATGTATAAGCATGGATAATTAAGTTAAGACAGTGTTTCGATCATTAACTTTATATTGCTAAAGTGCAGCAATTAATTTTGTATTAATCACGTTACACAACTTATTCCATGAATTAGCTTCTCATTTAAAACTTTTATTTAAAGAAATTAAATATATTTAATATATTTTTACGAGTAAAACCTATGAAATACTAAACTACTAAAATTTACTAAGGATTACAAATATTTAAAGACAATATAAAGTAACTCTTTTTTGAACATTTAACATGCAAAAATAGCATTCTGAGTAAGAAATGAGGACAATCATTTAGGTTTATTAATAATTATTCTGCTGAGTTTATTATTATCTGTTAAATTCCCCTCTAAAAAGAGCTAAAACCTGACGTCTTAATCTCAATTTTCGAGATTTTTGTTTCCTTACCTCAATTTCTATATTTATGCACCTTTTCGAAAGCTAATGTATCTTTGTTACTTGTGTTAGTACAGCATAAAAGGTAATAGAACGATAATATCTATAATCCATCCCTAAAGTAGGTCTATTTCCTTCTTAGTTAAAAAAAAGATGGATCAGAAAATATTGCTTCTCTGTTTACGGGCTTCTGTAATACATTATCCTTTTTAACCCTTTCGGCTAAGAAAAGATTTGTTTTCATGCATAATTACACAAATAAGAATAGCATATCATATTGAAGTAAACAAATTTGAAAACTCTGTTGATTATCCTTGGCATAAAAATCAAAATGGACAGCGTCGCAGAATATTTGCAAGCACAATACAGGCTCTTTGGCTACTTTCTGAAGAATTATAGATTTCTTGTCCATCAGAGCATCTTAACATCTACTTGAGATATTTATAAAAACGACATTTACCGCCAAAAATGTCTACAATCAATTCTGATTATCTGAGGTATATGTGGGAGCGTGTAATCTGACCCATTAATTGGCAGACCTATTTTTAAATAGGCCTACCAATTAATAGGCCTGCCAATTAAGTTTGGTTTTGAAAATTTTTTAAATCTTCAGATATATGCAAAGTATTTTGTACAGCCGTAAATTAGTGTTTTCGTTTTTTTTTCTCTTCATTTCCCTAATATATGCATTGTAGCCTTTTCTAAGAGTATATATGCTTATTATCCATAAAATATCTTAAACTATTTTTTTAAATAAGTTTGTTCCGCATGAAGTTCACATTTGCCGTACTTATGAGTTCTTGTTGAACAAGACCATGACTATGATCCTAGATTAACTCGTGCCATTACAACTGGTAAATCTAATTTTATGACTCGTCATGAATGTCTTGCGCTCACATTATGATCGGTTGACTCATCTGGCGTAGTATTTTATGCAGTTCTGGTCAACTGGCGATAATTAATCACTTCAAGATGTGCACTGCACTAAAGGTTTCATAATGTACACTACAGGGCCGATTGACGAAATTCAAATTGCGTTTTTCATGTCTCGAAAGCGCGACTTAGGGTGTATATTAGATTTATACATAGCATTGTTCTAACATAGGCATTTTCACACAAAATCGGACTTTTTCTGAAATGGCATGCCGATTTTTTTCCATACTTCGATTCTGCGACTCAAATTATGCCTAAATATTAAATTTTGTAAAATTTGGTGAGACATTTACGGAGCAATTCAAAAATTTACCTTGGCGCATTTTTTTTTCAGTATGCGCCAAGAATAATTCACTTGGCGAACTTTTTAATATAATAAAATTATTTCTGAAATCTTTACTAAATACTATCCCTGGTGCGATTGAATGTGAATGTATAAAATAAATATTGACAAAGGAAATAAACTGTCATTATTGCCTTCGTTTTGCATGAAGTATTTTTCGTAAGAGGTTAGTTTAGCTCACTTCAACCTTTCAATTACCCTAGTAAATTAAAGAATATCCTTCACGAAAAAATTACGGAGTTATTTTTTTAATCTTTCTAGTACATAGTTAATGCTTGTTATTTGCCTCTAAAAATTACATTTGTAGACTGTTAACTAACCATTAGATTTTTATCTGAAATGTACTATCAATTTTAATTTTCCTTAGCTCTCATTAGGATGAAAAGGAGATACTAGTATTAAAAAAAACAGAATTCTTGAAAGTTAGACAAAGAGTTTTGGCAGCCGCGCTGAGCACAGTATTAATACCTCACGCAGCTCTTCGACTTCCGTTAACCGAAGCTAAGACTAGTTTTGTCAGCCAAACCACCCGCGCGTTTAATTAGAATTGAGACAATGCTTGTTAGGTTTTTTGCATTGTAAATCCCCAGTGCTTTTTAATTCAAGTTTTAAATTCATCTTTTATGGTATCTGAAATTCCAGAAGAATTGATATTTGTTCAACTTAAAATTTGAATAAAAGGTTGTTCAAACCTTCTTCTAAATCTGTTTCTTTCATAGATGAGGCGAGAAATTATTTGATTATTTGAAATTATCTGATTTATTTGACAGGGTCCAAGAAATTAAGTTAATTACGAAAGAGAAGACTATACGTCCTTTTTTGATACAGAAAATTCTAGATACAAGGAAAAGATATTTTTCTGATGAGCTGGATGCCCCATTTAAATGGTATGTTCCGCTAAATAAATGAGAAAGGACCCTTTTCATCCACTACATTCTCTTTACAATTTATCGAATTAAATATTGCTTTGGTTAAGCGATGCACCTTTTAACGCGAATAGGCTATGCTTTGCTACTGGAAATTAATTAAGAACAAAATATTACAGGAATTTATTACTTAAAAAATCTGACTCAATTAGTGAAAATAACAAAATAACTAATATTTTGATGAACAAAAATGTTAAAAGTTGAGAATTCTCTGCATAAATATTAGAATAAGTTTACAATTAAGTCTTACCTCACTTTTTATTTCTCCTTCATCATCTCTCCTCCGATTTAACGCCAGAGATTGGTCTATGAGGGCTCCACAATACATGGGATTGACGAACAGTCTGCAAAGAGACGATTAGAAGATTTCTTTTCAGATTCACTTATTACTTTTCAACGATTTTGAGCTTTTTTGGAATAGACTTTGATTATTTAAAATTCTTTTAGTTAATTTTTATTTCACATAGAATGAGTTATCTCTGATAAATTGAGGGGGGGACGAAAAATATAGGTTTAGTTAACGCTCCATCTATACGTAGTTTTAAAAATTTCGAATTTTTTTTTTCGTTAAACAGCTGGGTTTTACTTAAATCATGGTTTCATGGTTTTAATTTCTCTCTCAATAATGTATCAGAGAAGATGACAGCAACATTCATTTTCTAGATATTTTAGAGTAGGATTTCGTGTGGAAGGTCTAGAGAAAATTTACTGGTGATTGACATTTTGAACTATTCCTATGCTGCCACAGAATTATTACATTACCAAAGTATATGGTTATTACATTCATCGGTTTTTGAATTCCTTTAATTTCCGAATGTTCTTAATATTCAAGTCCGAAAAAAGTCTTAAATTCTTAAATTCATGGGCGCAAATCTTATTGTGAAACATCGTGCAGCAGATTTGAATTCGATTTCAATATGGGAAATTTGTAACGTCTTGTACTGTATAAAGTGAAAAGCTTCCATTCCTTGTTATGGCGCAATGCATGTTTAGAAGGCAATACCATGTAGATCTATCAAGCTACCACAGCATTCTGAGGCTGTATCGTTAATTCAAGAAAACTGGGTATTTACGTAAAGATTACAGCTTTGGACTGCGAAGCGTTTCAAACGAAACGACGGAAACAGAGATAGTTTCGCTTGCGTCCACATAAATTCACAAATTCGCTTGGTGCAAACCTACTTTTATGCAGGTGAGCAGGATTCTGGGATGGCGATTGCAACTGAAACCATAACGTTTGAAGACGTTGCAAGATATGGAGGCAGATGATTATATCAAATGTTGTGAAGCTTGTAACTGTATGCAAGAAGCATTATAAAACCGTTTCCCTCCTTCTAATAGTCAGTGGCGATCTTAACATTCCATGTGTGTGAAATGGTAGACGATTACATTGCCGCGATATAGAGTACGTAAAATTGTCAGGTACTCGCTGAATAGAAACGTTATGCATTAAAATTAAATGCCTTCTGTGCCATTTGCACAGACAAATGTGCATGGGACCATTTACACCTTCAAAAACACTGTTGTAGGTAGTTCATACTTTGAAATGCTACCATTGTGGTAATTCCCTTAAATGAAATACTATTAAAAATTTCATTTTCAGCAAGATGGGGCTCACTGGTAGAACAAAGTATGCCGCTACCTGAATAATAAGCTCTCACATCGTTGGACTGGCTGGCGAGAGGAAGATCATTAAACATTGTGCAGATGTTCCAGAAATTCCCATCCCAGTGAATTTTTTTTTATTTTGTGATGATTTTTCTTTTGTGATGAAGATGGTTTTCATGTTCCCGATTACTAGCAACAATAGAGCTCCAGAAGAGCATTATAGCTGCTTTGGTGACCTCCAGCGGAATATTTTGTAGCATTTATGGACAGAATTGGAGTACAGAAACGAAGTGTATCGTGAAACAACAGGGCCAAACATCAAACATTTCGAATATTATGACTCAAATTTGAAAGGTTTTTTTTATTTCCAAGTAATATTCATATTTATTTGCAAACTTTAGCTTTTACAATCCGATGTATCATTTGTGATTATCCTGCGGTTTTGAGCCCATCTTTTACGGGCGAATACCCCGCTCAATGAAACATCCGAAAACAGAATCCCTTATCAGTTATCTCTTTTAGTCTTAAGTACTTTAAAAAGTTAATAGTAAGCCTAGTTCAGTCCTTTGTTTGAGTTAATGAAGTTCATCACAAGTAATTCTTGAGAATTATAGTAGTTTGATTTACTTACAATTTGACTAAAAAGCAAGGGTTGTTCCTTTCTGTTGTATTTTGCTGTAATCAAAATTCTGATTGTTTAATAAGTATATTAAATTAATTTCTTTAATAAATTTATATGGCAGTATCAAAATTACATCATCTCTGGTGTATGCATTAGAAATAGATAAGAAGAATCTGACTGAAATTGAAATAGCATTAGGCACAAATAATTAAACACTTAAAATTTTAATAGATTAACAACAGTTAAAATTTTTATAGTTTACTGAATAATATTTGGGACACAGAAATGAAAATAAAAGTATAATAATAATAATATAGACAGACTTCAATCTGTTTCTAAATGAAAGTGGAATCTTAATGATATGACAGATTTGCTTCTATTTCTTACTAGAAATGGAAATAGCTTAAAAAAATTTCTGAACAGAAAAATTCGATTTAAGTTCAGAGATAGGGCATAAAGGTTTTTAGTCGCATATCTAGTGAAAACATTTGCTCTTAGTCGTGTGAGTTAACAGTGAGCCTTGCCCGAGTTGTGAATTAATTACACATAACATAATATTGACATAAAATCCTCACTTACTTACTATTTAGGAAATATAAAAATAAGAGCCATACTTAACATATAAATAATAAAAACAAATATTGGAATTATTGGAAAATTATTGGAATGGCTACATTGCAATAAAAACATTCCTTACTGCCTATTAAAGGTAAAAGTAACGCGGGGAAATATAGCAGTATTTCAGATCAAATAGTTTCAGTGATTAATTTCTGTAGAATTTTAAAATGTAATCAAACTCTGCATGGTTTCAATATGTTACTAACAGCATTTCAAAAGTATACTTCGAAGCATGCTTTTTTCTGTACAACAGCAACAACTTCAAAGGAAAGACTTTGCATGGTTTATCGTGTGTACTATTTAGAATTGTTCGCAAGTTTCAGGGGTACGGAATCAACAGACTGGCCCATTTAATAGATATAACTTTATTTTAATAAGTAAAGCAACTTAATTTCAATAAATTTTAGCAGTTATTAGTATAAAGAATAACTTACTTTTCTGTGCTGGCTAGACGCTCACATTTGGGCGTCCAAATATGAACTGCGATCCATGTCTGCGACAAGAGCCACAATAGCCAAATCCAAGCATACTTATCCGAGATAAATTCTTGTAAGAAGTTCCCTTGTGGACAAGTCCAAAACAGATATTTCGGTATAAATGCTTCAAAGAAGCACTCGTCCTCTGTCCTTATTCCACAAGCAGCAATCAACATAGATATAGAAACAGGAATTGTCAGACTGATAGGAAAAGCGAAACTGAATCCCTGGATACAAATTTTGCACGAAAATTTAGCAAAAACATAGCATATCAATGCTGCACTTATCTGTATCAAGGCCACGTGGATAGGCGCCATACCTATAGAAAGTATGGAAACTTGTTCATCGAGAGGACTGGCAGTGGGAATATCTGGTAGATCAGCTTGTAGCATAGTTCTTCTGATTTGTTGCACTGCAATAGGATGGCTTCGCAAACTGACTGAGAATCCTTTGAAGATTAGAGTGGCATTCTCCATGGTCAAATGTAGAAATCCGAACATAGAACAGAAAATGAGCAGCATCTTCCACACAGAAAGAAATACGTACGTAAAATAACGACTTTTTCTAAGATCTTCTTTGAGAGAACTTAATCTGCGTATGAAGCCTATTGGAGATTTCTTGTCCAGGTAGTTTTCCCACCACCGGAAGGATACTAAAACAACAGCTATAGGAATGAACCACGCTCTTGGCCCAGTCTCAACAATTGGCCACACCGCTAAGGCACTGCCTTGAAATATTATGGCTAATATATCGAATATTACTTTAAGTGGTCTACGTGTTTCGTCTGAGTGACGTGACAGGAGACTTAAAACGGCTGGCACAAAGCACACACAGTTCGTTAGCATAGCCGCTTTAATAACATCGAGGTCTGGTAATACAACAAAAACTAAAAGACACAATCCAACTGTATACAGTGTCTCTCCTACAAATACCTACAAAGAAAAAGCAAAAATATGAATTTAAAAGAAATTTAAAAATCATGTACCAGAAATTCAGGAAGAGAAATAAGATTTTCGGAAATATAAGCAAACAGCATTAACTTACTGCTAGGAATGACAAGAACTTTGGCCTTTTGTATGACTTGAAGACACATATTCTAAAGCTTCGAAACAACGAAAAGAATTCAGGTATGACTAACACAAAAAACAGAGCCCAGACCCAAGCGACTCTTTCAATCGTCGGTATGAGTATTTCATAATCTTTATCACGATCCAAACCTGTTGAATAGAAATATTTGTTACATTTTCGTGCATTCATCCCTATACATGTTACCGCTAAAGTGCGGAAATCAGTTATTCTGCAAATTACCTAGCTGATCTGCAGACTAACTAGAGTGATCCGTTAAAGTGAGGAAATTGATTCATTTCTCAAACTTCCTAAGTAATCTGCAAGATAGTAGATAATCTGCACGTTATCTACTAGGCGTTCGTTATAGTGAAAATAAGATTTTTGCTGAAATAACAGCAACGTTTCTTTACGTTTAAAACAGCTGAACTTTACACTTTTAAATTGTTGATCAGGCAGAGTTTCCGAAAATGTTGCTGCAAATCTAAATGTACCACAAATAGGTGTGTTTGTCGCAAAATCCAACTGCATGTAATTCAAAGTGTCAAGAATCTTTGGATTGCACTAATAGGTGAGCATAATTTTATCACATGTTTTGCAAATTCATTTCCTTAATTGTAATAATATTTTAAACCGTTTTATTCTTTATATTACAGTTTTTAAGCTATTGATGATAGATTCTATCAACTATTTTTTTACTGTTTGATTGTATTAACTTGATTTTTAGATATCCAAAAATAAATAAATAGCATTTTGTTAATTTAAGCCTACAGAAACGTTGCTGTTGTTCCAGCAAAGATCTTATTTTCAGTTTAACTAGCCTCTAGTAGGCAATGTGCAGATTAACCAGTGCCTAATACTGTCTGTCTACGAGGAGAATAGCTCCCGCCACAGTTTCTAGCGTTATAGCGACAGGGCTAGTATATTTCGAATAAGGACGAACCAAAGGTTGCGAATTCATCTTCAAATGCTCCAAGATGGCAAACTGAAAAGTAAAGCTTCAAGACACCCCTACGGAAAATGGAACATGGCTCCTTTCTACTCAACAGGCAGCTTCAGACTAACTGGCGAGAGCTTTTCATATGATAGACAGACTGTAGGTAATGTACAATTGGAAGGAGAGAGAAAGGAAATGAAAGAAACAAACTTTTAAAGTTTAACGATACGGAAACCATTAATGTGCACATTACCTAGATAAAATGCGAAAAACTCTTTAATTCTGCGCTTTAAAGGTGAAAATCAATTAATCTGCAGATTATCTAGGTAATGTACACATTAACGACTTTTGCACTTTATTGGTAACGTATATAAGTTTAATACTAAATAAAATAAAGCAAAATGTGACGCAAGTCGGAGATGTGAGGCCATTTTTATTCTTTACCTTTTTGTAATTTTATAGCATTCTAGCCTGAACAGAAACAGAGATATTTTTAGATTCTTTTGCACATTTTTAATTTAATTTTGTGTATTTTTAATTCAATTTTAAATACCATTTTTGGAAAAATTCTTCCGTTTATAGCAAATTGAGAATTTGAAGTTACTTATCATTCAGCTTCATTTCATAAATGACGTTGTTTACAGAACTAATTGGTGAGCTTTTTATAAATTATTAATTTGAGTAACGTTTTCGAATATTTTGTGAGCAATTTTTCCAGGTCTTTAGCTTTTTCGAGTGTTTTTGTATAAATATTGCTTTTTAATTAAGATTGTTTTTTGTATTACTTTTAAATTGTTTTTTTCATTACCTTTAAATTGTTTTTTTGTATTACTTTAAAAATCTTTTTTTTCATTACGTTTAAATTGTTTTTTGTATTACTTTTTAAGTATTTGTATTTTACTACTCGAGAGTCGAAAGCACGTAGGGATAGTTTCATGTAACTCTGAGATAAAAAGAAATACTCTTTAACATTTTTGAACAATTAGTTAGTAGCGTGATGATCTCAGAGTGGCAGGAAGAATGAAACATGTATTTGTCATTCATTAATTATTCGGGTATAATATTTTAAGTAACTACCGCTTAAAAGTTCTGTTTGAAACATTAAGCATACGATGATTAATAGATCTTATTTGTCTCTGATATAGTATTATTTGACACTTAAATAACTTTTCCCGTTATACTTTTAGAATCAAATTCGGCAAAAATGTTTTCCAGCTTTAATAATAATATAATTTAAAATAATACGGAATTTCTGAAATTCCGTATTACTTTATATTATACCTAACAGCATTTAAAATTTTCTCTACAGCCTTTACCTAACAGCATTTTTAACTTCCTCTGCAACTAGTTCTCTAGTATAGGATAATCTTTATTAAAAAAATTGTAAAAAATAGTTCATTATTATATATTTATATAATAT
>KK112148.1:376445-394543 GCA_000611955.2 Stegodyphus mimosarum
TGGTAATTAAACACTAACTATATGGTATCATGTCTTTCCTCAGAAATAGCATGAATACGAAATAATTTCCTTTTGAAATGCATGCAAAGAGATATCTGTGCTAAAACAGGTAATTCTCGAGTGGTTTGCCGCTAAAATCATTTAATTTAATATTTAAAAATTTTTGAAAATTTGTTACAAGAAGAAACGAACTTTAAACCACGAGCTTAAGCCAGGCAATGACTTTACCACTTTACCAAATGAAACTCTTTGCACTGAAGCAATATTTTACGGCCATCTAATTTATAAATAAGAAGTCGGTTGTTTGATGCAGCCAAATATGCAAAGCAGTTAATAATAATACCATTCCAGTAATAAAAATAATAATAATAAATAATAATAATAAAAAAAGAAATATGTTAGTTGAGTAAAACAATTTTATTTTGAAAGTTCATACATTGAGCTATTATGCCATACAAAGAAACCATCGCCTGAAGTAATCAACGTACCAAGAGACACGTTTTTTAATACACGTCTGCTACCATTCCCTTGGAAAATGAGACTATTTCTTGGAACTCTTTTAAGTGGGTTTATAAATGGTGCTTTCTACCAGAAAGTCGATCATATGCCTCATCCATACAACATAGAATTCAAAACATTTGGTGGAAGGTACGGTAGCACTTGGCCTTAGGCCTCGATCTCATGCTTAGCAGTTATCATCATTTCTAAAAGTTTAAGGAATTTACAAGTGCGAAGCACTTTACAGATAGAAAAGAACTGCAGCAAAGTGTTATCTCATTTTTAGTGATCTAACAGCAAAAGTGTATGGTAAAAATTTTTTACTGGTAGAATAGAGGCTCAGTGCCTTGTTTGCCTATGTGAAAAAATAGCTGAGGTATGCACTTTCGAACTAAGAAAATTTTTATCCGATTAACTTTCTTCTTACTTTATTTATTAGAAAAAATGGTTACTATTTTCTGAACATTTTAAAGCTGCAAATTGAAAAATTTATTAAACAAATAGTAAGAAAAAGGCAAAACTAACGAGACACGACATTGTGAATAACGCGTAAGTGAACTGTTCCAAAGCTTGGTTATAAAGACTGTAGTTTCACAATTTAATTGAATTGTATTTTATAAACAGAAATTCGTCCAATCCTTTCAACTTTGCTATTCTTACAATAACAAATGCAGGACTTAATACCTTTTTTTCAATTTGCATTCAAATAGCGTATGAATTCAAATTACATGCTCTTACGGCGACATTTTACTACTTAGATTACGTCATTCGATCTTTCGCTCTGATAACTTTGAGATCTCTGTGCTACGCTGTGAGTGGGTGCTGGTCTTCGACCGAAGCATTTAACTGGTAGTAAATAAGACAATTCTTCTATATTCGATTCAGCGAAATTGCTGATAAAAGGCTAGACGAAAGTAAAAATAAGAAGGAAACAAAAGTACCAGTTTCTGTGAGTGAAACATATCGCGGTTACTGTGAGGCTTGTTTGGGAAATAAACGGAAGATACAAAAGGAGATAGACTTCCTTATTAAAAGTTTTACTCTGTGTCGCAGAATAAAGTTAACCGTATAAATATTGTTTTGAGAAAAGGTGTCGCATGTAAACCAATCCTGCATTTCTGGAGACGCTTTACGAGGAGAAAAAAAAAAGATTGTGCGTGTTAGAGTATAAGACATCTTCAAATACATGAGCTAAATACCTTGAAGATATTCTACATGAAAGATAATAAACAGTCTATATATTATACTTCAGGGTAAAACTATGTAATATTTTTTTTTGAAAAAATTAAAGAAACGGTAGTTAATTTCCCTAAATATGTATTTTTAATATTATGCAGAGCATATAAGAGAATTGTGATTTACAGAACAGCATTTTAAGGTAAAAGAACATTGTTTCATAATCACATAAAGCCTACATTGCAAAAAGTACATAGCAATTCAGCGAAGCTATTTTTTTCCCAATTATTCAATAATTCAAGTAGAGAATCTTGACTGTGATATACAGATTGAAAGTAGTGAAGGACAGAAATATAAGAGAAAAAGAATTAATCTCTGTTGGAGTTGCAGTCTTCATTCATAGATACAGATGTCTACCAACGGCCCAGCGGTTAAAGCCGCTGAACACTTGTAATTCGACCCACGTTCGAGTCTCGTTAAACGAGTTGGCTGCATTAGTATTTTCGTGGTATTCCTCATTTACAATGTAATTAAGAGCCAGTTTTCCTTTGAAAGTCTTCCAGGAAGGCATCCCTCCAGTCAGTCGATGGCCGAGCAGTAAAGTCGCTGAACACTCGTAGTTCGGTTTGAGGTTCGAATCCTGCAAATAATCTGGCTTCATAAGCGTTTTCGTGTTTTTCCCCGTGTGAAATCTGTATACGAGCCAGTTTCCCTTAGAAACTTTTCAACGAAAACATGCCATCCCTTAGGGGATAGCCCATAAGTGCTTTGCCTTAATTAAATGAACTAAAGTCTTCAGGCGATAGTCATTGTGAGCTTTACCATCTTCAATTAAAAATCGAGCAGGCATATATGCACTGATCATCATCAAGGTCTGTAATGTCCCCAAGGCTACTGATATTCGAGAGTTTCGAAATCCTCCAGTATTTCATCATAATCCTGCTTTCCTGTCATAAAAGCGAGGAAACGTGAGCGTTGCAAACCCTTGGAAAAAGTATTTGCCTTAGGTCCTAGGATGGCACAAACAGACCCTGAATACATCACACTTTTTAACCTCATTTCTGATACATTTACTGAGAGTAGTCACTGCCGCACTTTCTCGACGGACGAAACAAAACAACAGGCATTACTTTCGGTTGCGCTTAAGATTTCTTAATATTAAAGCCAGTATTATAAATATATTTTAATTTTTTATAACGCAAGAAATGTATTAGAAACTAAAAAGAAAGTGGACTGACCAACTCCACTCGAGCTTTCTCTTTTCAAGAGCTTGTGTTCTGTTTTTAGGATTAGACAGGATAAACGGATTAATTTCCTAAGAAGCTCTTCTACAACTGTTGTTTGTGCTAGTCATTCGTATAATCGCCATTGTAAATTAAATATATATAATTTTAAGAAACCTTATCGCATTTTTTCTCCGTTTGAATCTTCTACTGTCTTGTCCATGAATTTCATGGAAGAATGGTTGCCAGGGCCTTAAGAAGGTTGGACTTCTAGTTAAAACTCAATTTTGAGGGACAACACACCGGAGCATGGTCCTGGGGCTTTCCACCTCTTTCCAGTACCACCAATTCACACGAGAAAATTTTCTGCTCTCCATGTATTCGGAGTGCTCGCATGCTGCAAAGACACTATACATTTACAAATACCCATGCCTTTTTCGAGATTCGAACTCCGGCCCTTCGGTACCATAGTAGGCAACTCTAACCACAATGCTGTCTAGGCGGCTCTTCATCTCATAATCCTCCAGAACTGAAAATTACTTTTACTTCCCTTAAAATTATAATTTATTGCTATATTCCTTCGTGTGCTTTAATAACTTACAGCTTCCTTCTAATCATTTGAGTTCCTGTGCCCACAGCATTCTATTCTAGCGTAATTCTTGATATTCTATTCTAGCGTAATTCTTGATATAATGCACAAAAATAATATATGATATCACAGAATTATAACGGAAAGATCCCCCTTGAGTTTTTGTGTTTTTTATGGCAATTCTGTACTTTTAAAAGGACACAACTTTATCCTTGTATTTTAAATAAGTTTTTCAGACTATAAGATATTAATAGACTATAAGATATAGACTTAAGTTTTCTCCATTTATATTATTCAGAAAATGTCTCTTTAATTAGACAGAAATAGATAGAAAATGTCTTCATCTAAAACGGTCTGGTATTTTAGAATCATTAACACCAACTATTAATCTTAAAAAATGTACACACTCTGCGAGATTAGATTATTCAGGTAAAAGTGTTTTGTACTCTACGCAGATATTCATTGCAGATGCGATATGGCCAAGAAAACATATCAAGTATTCCACACAGCTAGTGCTGTACTAAGTAAAAATTAAATATACAGCAAAGACCTTCATAAGTGTCGACACCTTTATGCCAGGGTATTGTTACGAAAGTTTCTCCCTCGGCAAATAATGGCATCTTTATGACACGCACAGTTACGCATAATAATATTGTGACTTTCACTGAATTTTTTTCTTAGAGGCTACAACAGAGATTCATCACTGTTAACAAGTTTTTGCAACAGTATTGGTTTTTTCATATATTTATGGTAATCAATTATCTTTATTTATGAATCGCATGTTTTATACATGAATGTACGGCTGTACATGAAAACTGATGTGAAATATCCAAATCATGCTAGGGAATACTAGTTTTAGCCTCAGATTTTGGTTTTGATTGTTATCCGGTGGCCACCCTTTAAAAAATAATAAATGCGGAAAGAAATTAATTTTTCACAATGAGATTTGATAAAATCATCAATTAAAAAAATTAGTAAAATTAAAACTTCAAGAAAGTCATCTAAGGAAAAACATTAATCACAATACTATGATTGAAAGTTTACAGTAGAACCCGAGACATATTGTTACGTTATACGGGTTCGTGGATTTCAGAGTATCCGATGAAAACACGATGCAGAACAATAAAAAGCACAATTTATTTACAAGAATCATTATTTACAGCACAGTTCCAAAATTACCTTTAAAAGCGCCGAAAATCTACAATAGATACGCTGGAACAATCAGCAACACAGCTTCAGGCTGTAACTGTAAAGGTAACTTCACGGCAACACTAAACTTATAATAAACACCGTGGAACAATCACCAATACACTGTCAAGCTATACTGTAAAGGCAGCTTCACGGCAAAGCACTATCTCGATCGCTTTCCGTTCACAAAACTCTCGCGTAGCTTAGCACTCACAGTAAGCAGCGATTCTCACAACTAATCACACTCTCGCAACGCCGGCTCTTCGAACCGCAAGGGTTTATATAGCTTTTCCTTAAGTTCCACACGTTTCGAGAAATATCTCGACAGGAAGTTATTCTAGAAGCTTCCCGATTGGACCATGGGATATTGCCAACTTGGTCGCCAAATAGGCGATAAAGTCGCCAATCTGGCAACCCTACCATACACTATTTTATGGCAACCCTAGTGCTATGCCGGAAAGCTTACATACAGGCGCAATCGCCGAATTTTTCGCAACAATATTTCAGCGATATCGAAGAACAAAGTTCAGAGCCAGGCAGATTGTAAAAATTATTGCACCAACTCAGAAAGTTCTGAACCAGGATGACTAAAAGAATATTTTAGAATTATTACAACCGGAAATATTCAGCAATAATTATTATAAAGTAAAAATTTATATGCTTTTATAGTCTGTAAAAATACACTCATGTCCATAAATTAAGGATAATTCGGAGTCACGCGGAAATCGAACTCTAAAATAAATATATCACCTGAAAAATCACTTAACCAGACGACACCGATGGTACGTCACAATGACGAGAGTGTAAGAGAGGCAAAGAAGTAAAGGAATAAAGAATACAGGCAAAGAAGTAAAATTGTTCGCAGGCGTTTTATAAGCATTTCAGTGCAATAATCGAATAGTTATGAAACAAAGGACGCATTTGGATGATTTTTTACGTGGTAGAATTATCGGCCGTCTGGAATGTGGGCGTATCCAACAGGAAGTATCAGGCGAACTTGGAATTGCCCAGAGTGTCATCTCCAGGCTTCGGCAACCATTCCAAGATAATGGTAATGTGAGTAGACGTTACAGCACAGGTCGCCCCAGAGTTACAACGCCGAATGAGGACCGGTATTTGGCAGTTACTGCCAAAAGAAACAGGCGGAGCACAGCCTCGGACCTGTCTCGTCAGCTCTCTTCGGCCACTGGTACGACAATTTCAAGGCAGACCGTGTACAGACGCTTAGGGAAGATTGGTTTATATGCTCGTAGACTTGTTAGATGCGTTCCACTTACTGCAACTCGTTTTGCGATTTTGCGTCGGAAACGTTAAAATTTTGAGTCACTTTTCAAACTGTTGTCACAAAATATTGCAGCCTTGTATTATATTTTAAGAAATTAAATAATGGAGAATCTGCATAAATGTATATATTTTTCTCCAAATATGATAAAACAACGGTACCTAGAGCCATCCAATTTTGAGTAACGTACGTTTCCACCCGAATATGAGCATCTGGAAGACCGAATTTGGAAGTTTGTTTTATTATCTACTTCATATTCTGTAAAACTTTAACGAATTTTGAGGAACAAACTCAAACGATTTAAAAGCAAGCAATGGCAACACTCTAAGAGGGGAAAAAAGAAAAAAAAAACTTTTTATCTCCAGAGCGCGGAATTGTGTATCGGAAATTCTAAAGATAGACTCATTTTAAAATTATTTTGCGATATTGCCGTTGAACTGAATTTTATGGCTCAAGTGCGAAGAACATGATATTTAATAAATAGAGGTAACACACAAAACGTTAAAAAACGCCCCTTTGGGCTTGTAATCTAAAATGTAAAATCCTTCAGATTTTGTTATATGGAAATGTTGTGTGCTAAGATCATTATAAGAAAAATCTTCGTTCCCTTGGGACATAGAAGAAAATTTATAAAACATTCTCTGCTGGAGAGATGGTTAAATCAGAAGGAAGTGATTACCATTGATGGCCTCCTACGTTCTCGTTTTGGGGCGGAAATGATTATTTTTTGCAGTATAACCGATGACATCATTTACTGCTATCTTAAATGAAAACAGTCAAGGTCGGGGGCAGGTACCCAGAATGCGAAGAAATAACTCACAGCGGGTTTCATTTAAGCTTGAACGCTTTACGCTGATTATTATACAAATGGTTAAGAAGCATCCAGAGAAATATAATAACCTTAAAAACAAATAGCTTTTATTTAAATTCCGATAGCGACGTCAAACGTTTTAATTAACACTACCCAATATTACTTTCCTTGTCAACTTTCAACGGAATGATAAATAATATATAGTCTATGAATATTTTTGAAATAAAAACTGCCATAAAATATTTACATTTTAACCTTAACAGATTTAACCCAACTGCCGCCCAGACGTTATATTGGTTAGGGAAGCCGACTGCAATACCAAAAGGCCCGGTTTCGAATCCCGGAGAAGGCATGAATGTAAATTGTCTGTCACGTCATAGGAGGTAACGGTGGCAGCTTATTATAAGCCTCCACAATTAAATGTCCACCACTTCTGGCCTTAGCAGTGGCCAAAGCTGAAAAAAGAACAAGTGACCGCCATTCGATTAAAAAAAAAAGATTTGATCCAACTGCTTTTCCATAATAATTAGCTAGGAATCTGCTACATACCGTGTTGACTCGCGTAGAAGTTGCACTTTTGGGCCAATTTTTCATTGTGAAAGTCTAGGTATTAACTATTATGCAGTGAAATATACTGCACAATATTGTACATTTTTGATGATACATTCTGCTTCAAAACGGGGGTGCGACTATTACGCGAGCAAACACGGTTTTCCTTTGTAAGACGCAAGTTGAATTCATAGTGCAATGTGAAGGCATAATTCTGAATATCACACTGAAAAATTTACAGATGCGTAATTAAATATTATTCATAACATTTAACATTTATGGATAATATTTAATTATGCAATTATAAAGTTTACATAAACATAAATGATTGACAACATAAAGTTTTATAAACATAAATGATTTATGTTTAAACATAAATGACATATGTGAAATAAATAATGCGCTCGGAATATCTTACGTAACCAGCACCTTCTGGAACTTTATAGAACTTCTTCAAATAATCTGAATGATTTACATACATGTATCGTTAAATGTTCTCTTCGATTTCAAAATTTTATTATTAGTTAAAATATGAGCTTTGATAGATAGACAGTATAATAAAGAACACACGAGTTCTGTATCATAGATATTTATTTAAAAAAAATATAAGTACAGAGTGTTAGTCGAGAATTAAATATTCCAAAATCAGTTATCGCGAAAAGTTCAAGTTCGAAAACACATGAAACTTCGAGCATATCTGATACTGATACAGAAAATCAAAACTCAAGATAGTATGAAGTATTACGAATTCTGTTATCTTCATGGGCAAATCAGATGATGATGCAATCTTTAGAAATAAGTTTAACAATGAGGGAACATTTAAAGTATCCAGACATATGAAATATATTAACGTCAGGAATTTTAGTAGTTGATTGTAATGCATTACAAAGTTTTTGAGTCAAAGTCTTTTTTTTTAGTCCAAAGGGGCATTTTGCCCAGAAGGACTATTAATTTCGTTTCGGCATTTTGCGTTGGTTCACTGTAAATGTCGGTTAACTTTTCAAATTGTTGCTATCATATATTAGAGCCCTGTATTATATTTAATGAAGTTAAATAATGAAGAAACTGCAAAAATGTATATATGTTTCTCGCATTGTGATAAAACAACTGTACCTAGAGCCATCCAATTTTGAATAATGTAATCTTTCAGCAAATATGGGCATCTGGGAGCCCTAATTTGGAACTTGTTTTATTATCAATTTCATATTTTGTAATACTTTAGCAAAAGTTTAATTAAGAAATTCAAAGTTTTCTATTCAAACGTTTATGAACTGTTTGGAACGTTTCTGGACATTGTTTGACCGATGTTGTGTCCTTAATCTTAATACTCTGATGGCATTCAACATTGGAATAGAACTTGCCAATGTAAAATTTAAAGCTGGGCGAAAACGCAAGCTTAGTTTGGCGTACGTGTTTTAAGGGATTAGTGTTTTTCTCCTGAAAAAGAGAGACCAGATTCTAATCGCTGAGAATCGATAGAGTCATTAAAACTCTACTTCCTTTTAAACTTAGGTTTTTTTAGCCCAAAGCGCATTAGCCCAGAAGGGCTATTAATTTCGTTTGTGACATTTTACGTTGAATTACTATACACGTTGTATCACTTTTCAAATTGTTGCTACCAAATGTTAGAGCCCTGCATTATATTTAAGGAAATTAAATAATGAAGAATCTGTATGAACCTCTCCACCCGAATATGGGCATCTGGAAGCCCAAATTTGAACTTTGGAATTTCTTTTATTATCTATTTCATATTTTGCAATAACGAATTTTTGATTATTATTTAACGAATTTTTGATTAGCAAACTCAATGATTTCAAAGGGAGCAAAGGCAACACCGTACGGAGAAAAACATTTTTATCTCCAGAGCGCGAGCCTGTGTATAGGAAATTCTAAAGCTATGCTCATTTTAAAATTATTTTGCGATATTGCTGTTGAACTGAGTTTTCAGTGCGAAGAACATGATATTTAATAAGTAAAGGTAACATACAAAACTTTCAGATTTTTTTTTGTTACCTTCCTTTTTGTTTTTTGTTTCTTTTTAATATGATTGATTTAAATAAACATGTATTAATATCATGAATCTAATTAGACACATTCAATACTTTTTATGAATTTACACTAGCTGGTCTCATTAAAGGCATTATATAATTTTCATTTTTTATTAGCCCAGAAGGGCTATTAATTTCCTTTTGGCATTTTGGATTGGTTCACTATAAATGTCGGTTAATTTTTCAAATTGTTACCATCAAATATTAGAGCCCTTGTGTTATATTTAAGAAATTAAATAATGAAGATCCACATAAATGTATGTATGTTTCTCGCATTGTGATAAAAGAACGGTACCTAGAGCCATCACTGAATATGGGCATCTGGAAGCCCGAATTTGGAATATGAAATTTGTTTTATTGTCGATTTCATATTTTGTAACACTTTAATGAATTTTCAATTAACAATATCAACGATTTCAAAGCGAGCAATGGCAATACTATGCGGAAGGGGGGGAATATGCTCATACGATATTGCTGTTGAATTGAATTTTGTGGTTTAAGTGCGAAGAACATGATATTTAATAAAAAAAAGGTAGGGCACAAAACGCTAAAAAAAAGCCCATTTTTGCGTAATGCAAAATCTTAAGACTTTCAGATTTTTTTAATAACTATTTCACTCAGAGGACATACGCACGGCTCTTTTTTAAAGAAACAATATAGCGAGTATAAAAATATGTATTTCAACCACTAAATTCTATCGAGAGTTCTAAAGCTATGCTGTTTTCAAATAATTTGTGGTTTTGCTTTGAACTGAATTTTAAGTGGCGTAAGTGCGTATAACTTGATATTTAATAATAAAGTTAACACATGAAAAGTTAATAACAAAAAGCCCAAAACACAATATTTGTTAGCCATCTTACTAAGAGAGCTGAATATTGATATGATAAACTGAGAAAAGACTGAAAAAAGTCCAAAAATGTGTGGCAACACTTAACATTGCATTAAGAATTCTAAGCATATGTTGCTATGCAACTTTTCAAAATTTTTGTGGTTTTTAGCCTAAAGGTGCGTTAGAACCAAACGGCTGCTACTCTCAGAAAGGCATTTTCCTTCATTTCACTTTCTGCGTTGATTCACTTTTCAAAGTGTTGCCACTAAATATTATCGCCCTGCTTTATATTTAAAGAAATGAAATAATGAAGAATCTGCATGAATGCATGAATGTTTCTTCTCATTGTGAAAAAACAACGGAAGAATTAAATTTTGAATAACGTAGTCCGCCAACAGAACATTGGCCCTCGGGAGTCCGAATTTTGAATTTCGAATTTGTTTTATTATCTATTAAAAATTTTTGTAAAGCATTAACGAATTTTTGAGTAAGACACTCAATAATTGCAAAGCGAGTAACGGCAACGGTGTACGAAAAAAAAAACAGTTTTATCTCCAGCGTGCGAGACTGTGTATCGGAAATTCTAAAGATGTGCTGTTTTTAATTATTTTGTGATATTGAAGTTGAGTAGAATTTTATATGGCTTATGTGCGAAGAACACGAGATTTAGTAAATAAAGGTAACATATATAACGTTAAAGAAACGCCCTTTTGGGCCTAATATAAAATTTGAAAGCTTTTAGTTTATTTATTTTTTTTAATATTTATTTTTACATTTCACTTAACCTTGAAGTTAGAATGATTGCTTTAGTTTTCAAACTTTCTTAATTTAATTGAAAAGCTTGATTTGAAATTGATGAGTATCATTCTCAAGGAAAACAATTTTAAATGCAAGCTATTTAGTCTGCAACTTTCATTTCGAAGAGCAATTTATTTCCGAAACTTCTGCTGGGCTGCTTCTTAAAAACAATATATAAATTACCAGATTTACCTGAAAGTAAATAATTTCATAACTGATAAGTAATGAAACCTATATCAAATACACCACTATTTACATTCTTATTATTCTCTAGATATTGAATATTTTAAATTGTACTTAAACAATTAACAAAGAACCTTAAATGTAGTGAAGAAAGAAAAAATTAAATTTACATAAAAGGTACAAAATTCAGTTGAAAACAATGAGTTATTTTAAGCCAATAATGCATTACTGACAATTATTAGATTATAAATTCTCAGTAAAAAATCACTTAAATGAATTTATCTCAATTTTAGCGTAATTCATCATTTGCCCAAAATATTAGCTCTGCTAATATGTATACTGCTTTAAAACTTGGCTGATTGAAGAAGAAAAAGTTTGAGATTCGTGCGTTATATAGCTCAAATGTAAATTTTTGTTTTGTAATTCTATTGTAATGTAAATTCTATGTATTCTAAATAAAATGTAAATTCTATTTAATTTCCAAATTAAAAGTAAAGCCTGCAGGCAAACTTGTGAGATCTTTTCAAGCTTGATGGAAGTTAATGTTTGCAAATGAAAATCGATATACTTCTTTAGAGATCTTCCTTTGCAGGAGAGAGTGAAAATTTTTCTTTATGGATCACATATTTTCTTTTTAAATAGCCTTTCTTTACCTCATTTATACTCATATTATTTTTTTAAATAGCCTTTCTTTACCTCATTTATACTCATATTATTTTTCAAAGGTATGTAGCTGTAACGTGTGTTTATTATAATCAAGTTTTAATGATCATGACACTACAAAAAAGTTCATAAAACGTTTACTTACAGAAAAAGTAACTAGCTGTAGAAAAAGTTTTGATTTTAACCGATTTTGATCAAGATTAGTTTCGGGCTCAATAATTATATGAAAGTCTGAGTTTTAGTGAACTCACTGAAGAGTACTGTATCCTGTTCTTCTTAAGCTATTGCCAGCCACACATAAGATTCTCTTTAGAAGTGCTCTCGTTTGATGGGTTAAGCTTTAGGGCATTGAAAACTTCAAAAACCAAGATTTTCGTTTGCATTTTTATGAACAGGAAACACTTTTCTAGTTCTAGTATGCAATACAATAATTTGCATTTATTTTTTTGATTTTTAAAGACGTAACAGCTTATTGCTTTTATACCTTCACTTTTAAGATTTTTACATGTGTAGCTGTAACCGTGTACAAAAATTAGAAACTTTTATATATTTCTAAAAGTTTTTCTTGTTGTTGTTTAATATATTATGCTCATTCGTGTACAGTCTAATTTAAGGTACAGGATGATCTATAAATAAATAAATAAATAAAAAGAAAAAAGGGGGAGAAGACTTTATAATAAAAAATGAGATTACAGAATTAAAATTAGACTACTAAAAATTACACACCCATTTGACTCATAATTATGTACTATTATTAATGTTATTTAGCATATTCATCTGAAAAAATAATATGATTTAGCGCATATCCACTGCAACAGTATATATCTATAACTTAACAACAACAACAACAAAAAACTTTATTACAAAACATGATTTTGTAGAATTTAAATTAGGCTATTAAAAATATAATGTCATTTTATTCGTTATTTCAAAAGACAAAATATTCTGAAATAGAAAATTCGAGTCTCAAGCAGAAAAACGAACGAAAAATATATTATTCAAATATTTACAAAAACAAATCTGAAAGCATTCAGTATTTGTATTAAGCTTGGTTTTTTTAACGTTTTGTGTGTTACCTTTATTTATTAAATATCATGTTCTTCGGACTTAAAAAATAAAATTCAGTTCAACAACAATATCACAAAATAATTTAAAAAAAGCATAACTTTAAATTTTCCGATACACAGTACCGCGCGCTAGAGATAAAAGTGTTCTTTCTATACAGTGCTGCTTGCTTTGAAATCGTTGAGCTTGTTAATAAAAAATTCGTTAAAGTTTTACAAAATATGAAATAGATAATAAAACAAATTCCTAATTCCAAATTTGGGCTTCCAGATGCCCATGTTCGAGTGAAGGACTCCGTTATTCAAAATTTGATGTGTCTAAGTACTGTTGTTTTATCACAGTGCGAGAAACATACATACATTCATGCAGATTTTTTATTATTTAATTTCTTTATATATAATATAGGGCTCTAATATTTGGTGGCAACAATCTGAAACGTGAAACGCCGTTTATAGTGAACCAAAGCAAAATGCCAAAACGAAATTAATAGCCCTTCTGGGAAAACTGCCCTTTTGGGCTAAAACTTAATATTCTTCCTAAACTATTATGAGATCTGTAGTAACTACTCAGCAGGGCCAATATAAAGAATTTTAAATAGCTTTTGCTCATGTTAATAAAAATTGAGAAATAAATTTTATCGCAGTACTAGAAGTTCTATAATAATAGACAATATGAACTTTACAATTTACTATGATTTTTAAGTAAAAATTTTGAAAGCTACGGAAAAATGAACAAAACTCAACACTTAATAAAATTTATAAATAAAATATTGTAAATAAAGCGAAAAGCGAAAAAAAAAGAAGTGCGGTGCATATGCTTATTTTTATACAAAGGAAACATATTTTGATTTCAGCAACACTTAATAAAATTTATAAACAAAGTATTGTAAATAAAGCGAAAAAAAAAGAAGTGCGGTGCATATGCTTATTTTTATACAAGGGAAACATATTTCGATTTCAGGAACACTTAATAAAATTTATAAATAAAGTATTCTAAATAAAACGAAAAAAAAAAGTGCGGTACATATGCTTATTTTTATACAAGGGAAACATATTTCGATTTCAGTAAGCTTTGTCCCCCTACCCACCATTTGCATGATGCTTGAAAAACACAAAATATGCTCCTCTTCGATGCAAAACTGTCAGTTTTAATAAAAAGTTATTCTAGCCCCTTGCCTTTTATTGAACTGTTCATTATTACTTTAGATCATATTTGCGCAGAATATGGATATTTATGCGCATTTTATCGCAGGGAATTATTTTAAATAACATTAACTCATTATAAAATCAATTCACAATTTTCAGATGTACATGTTTGTTTTAGAGATAATTTTCTATATTAAAATGTTTCTTAGGTATCGTAATATATCTTTGTACGAAAACTTCCAAGGTCATAATATGGTATGATTAGAAAGAAACTCGATAAATTTCTACTTTTAAAATACATGCTTCTTTATTTTTATGACATTAAAAATTTCATCCAAGATTATGATAACATTAAAATCCATATTTTAAATAGTAGTCATTTACTAAATTAATTGCCAATCAAAAATTGCAAGAAATTTATGCCAAAAAGTATATATTTAGGAACTTACCTAATAATGCATAATGAAACAAATAGTCTGTGAGGAACGATACATATCACAGCTAGGATTTTCAACACATATAACTTTGCTAAATCACCATAGTTATTCCATTTTAATTAATCCAACATCCTTCAGCTGACACTAACTTAATTCCCGGTCATAACCACAAGAATTTTATGCTTTTGCCTCTGCGAAATGTGCGAAACAGCACGAAGAAGCAATCACGGAGAGCAGACGATCCTCCGTTAATTCACACGTGCCACTCAACCCGACTGAAATGGAAACCGAAGTGAGGCAGCCATTCGTCTCAAGACTGGTTGATCTGGTCAGGGGCAACGAAAGGTTGACTTCTCGCTCTTTTCTTCTTTGTCTAAGTTTTTTAAGCAGGGTGTAAACCGGTATTCGCTTTAATCCGACTACATTCGCTTTGTCTTTTTTTTTTTTTATGTCTTTCTTCTACCTTTTTTTTTTGGCCTACTTTATCCAAGCGCAGCGAAAGCTCAATCTCTTAAAAGCCACGAAACCAAAACAATGCGGATGAATTTTTGCCTTCGAGCGGGACTTAAAGAATAGGCGTTTAAACGAAGCGGTTTCCATTTCATTTTGGGAAAAACTGGCGTTTAGAAATACTTTCGCTGACTGTATTCGATTAGAAGTTTGGCTGCTTATTTCTGTTTTCTTTGCTGAACACAAAAGATGGAACAGAAATTCTAAATACACATATTCCTAAATCGTATAGTTGAAACAATAAGAACAAACAATTGTTCAAGATAAAGTAATCATTGCTGAATTCAAATAGGTATTTTTATTTCCCAAGCTCCCAGTTTAGCGAATTAAATTAAATGACCACGACAATAGAAACACATGTTTGAGCAGGTTGGAATGTCATATCACAAATGCGGTCTGAAAACAAGAGCACATCCTGGCTTTCTCAAAAGTAAACGAAAAGCAGTTGTAGCTATCATAATAATTTTAATCTTGAACACATTTTTGATACAAGTCTGATGGATCATTTTACTTCTGAAAAGAACCAGTTCTAGAACCTTCACGCATTCTAGGCCCCACAATACTGTGCAGGCTGGTACAAAGAACAACTGATTCTTAAATCTTTACCATGCTTAACGTCGGAGCCCAAAGGAAAGCCTAATATAAGAATTCCAGTATTAGTCCAAAAGGAAACAGAAAAGACATATTGCAAACCCTAAACTGTAGAATATTAAAACAGTAGACATTTTGCTTTATCTGGTGCTATGAATATTCGTTCTTGGTTCCTGGAGAAAATTAAACAGCGGTGGCTGTATAATGGTGCCGGAAACATTCCAGTGGAGCCTAACGTGTTCCTTACTCTGCATGAGAACGTTTTGGAAATTTCTAAAAGCTAGGTTCACCTTGATTGTGCAACACGTAGGTGTATTAATGCCCACCGAAAAAATGGTGATCTACCGATGGTCATTGTACTAATGTATCATTTCAACATTTCATGAGTTTTATGTTTTCTGAAACTGATGGCTTATTTCAGCAGAGCAAATATTCTGTTGCACCAGGATATTGCAGTCCTGGCATTTCTTCAGACATCTGATCTCCAGACCTTTCAGTTGACTTTAAGAAACCTACGATTTAAGCTCTTTAAGTTCTCTAAGATATTGTTAAAAAAACATCAAATCCAAGAATAGGGGGCTATGATTTAGGAGAAATTGCCATAAAGCTATAATAGATATGACTTCCAGTTCTTTTGGAGGTCATTCAGCATTTGGTGAAATTGATGTCTTAACGTGGGCAGGCTCTTATTAGCGCTAGAAAAAAAACTGCTGTCCTATAATACACTGGCAAGAAAAATTAAAGAAATAATTGTAAAAAAAAGCTTTATGTAAATTTCATTTAGTCCTTTAAAAGGTAGATGGTTACTCAAGTTCATCATTTCCATATACTCCAATGGGATTCACATTCGCTACAAAGAAATCTGCAAGTTTGTGCACTCATTCTTTCAGTACATGCGGAAAGACGTGGAAATGGGTTACAAGCTTCGCATAGTATGTAGCATTTCTGTTAGAGTGTGTACCTGTAATTCGTTTATTCTCTCCAATCTAGACATTGTTTCCTCTTTTATTCCAAAAAGGATTTTTGCCCGATTTTTTCCACTCTCTACCTACATATTCCTTTATTATTCTCACCATTTTTAGTTTTATCTTCATACGTTCTTCATTTCAAAATCTACATTGTGATCGTACGTCGTGATTTAAAAAAAAAAAAAAAAAAAAAAAAAAAAGTTTAACTGTTCATTATGTTATCACCTTATTTCAAAATTATAGATTCGGAAACTATATTTTCCATGGAGATATGTTGTCCTAGCTAGGTACTCCGTTGATGAAACGCTTCTCACTAATAGAAGAAGGTGCTTGTTTAAATTCCAATTTCAAGGAGCAGTTGGGTAAAAGTTTGGCTTGTAGAAGGAACACCACGTCTTTGAGAAGGCTTGTGACAGATTGAGCGAAATGGCAAGTGAAATGGTGCTACATAATTTTGCTATTTTACATTTTTTTTTTAGTGTGTAAATACTTTTAATCGAATAAGAACATCTGATGATTCTGGTGTCCCTCCCACTGCTACCTAAATCTGTAGACAACACGTGTAAAAAATTACTATTTTCATTAAAAGTGTCATAGGATCAAAACTGCCTTAGGGTAAAAACTTACATCATTTGATTCATTTCTGAAGTGGAACAAAGAGTCTAGAACTAAGTTTTCAAGAAATATTCAGTCGTGTAAGTTATTAAAACATTCTCTATATCGCAAAATGGCAGCTAACATACTACAGTCAAATACCAAAAATCCGCTGACCTGAAATCCGCCAACTCCTGAAATCCGCGTTGCCTCTCAAAATATAAACATTCAATTTATAGGTTCCGAAAACCCAAACATGGAGAACGAAATATCGAAGAAAAAATATTTACTGAATAATAACATTATAATTACCAAATAATAATAACACATAACGAAAATAGCAAATTATTGACATCATGGTAAAAGTTTTTTCCCTTTAATCTGTATCGAGGTAAAAATAAATCAGAGTTTCTGAAACAAATTCTTTCAGTGACCATTCTGTTTCACTTTGTGATTATAAAAAAAAAATCACCGTCAAAGACTGAATTTATTTGTTAGCTGAATCATGGAGCTATGTTTTCCAAACAACATTAATAAATGCCTGGCGTAATGTGTGGCCATCTTCTCTGCTTATAGAAATTGAGAGTGATGACAGCGAATTTTCTGGTTTTAGGATCAGTGCAGCAAGGGTTAAAGCAAGAGAATTGCTTTTATATTCGAAAGAAAGAGTAAATGAGGAGGCTTTGCAAGAAGATATCGTTGAATGCATGTGTTCAGATGAGCCAACATTGGCATATCAGATGACCAATGATAAAATCGTTGGCTCTGTTTTGAACTCGCCACAGCAAAGAAACGATTCGACACCGACACAAATACTGAATTTGATAAGAATCATAAAATATCTTTTAATAAGGGTTTGGAACAGGGTGATAAATACTTAAAAATTTTAGAACAGAGCTGTGTCACAGAGCAAGACATTCTGACGCTATACAGTTTAACAAAAAAAAACTT
>KK112148.1:394714-407670 GCA_000611955.2 Stegodyphus mimosarum
ATATATATATATATATATATATATATATATATTTATTTTAATGCATGTAATAATTAATGCATATACATTATTAATGTATGTATGTCATATTATGTAATATGTATGCCATATTATTGTAATAATGTGTATAATAATTTAAATCTAATATGTCTTTTTATTTATTTTAAACTTTTAGTCTAATATTATGATTTATCTTTTCCGTCCTGAAATCCGCAAAATCCTAAAATCCACGCAACCTCTGGTCCCAGTCATTGCGGATTTCTGGACTTCTACTGTATTTTCTTTTCATTCATGTCCTTAAGGGCACATGCATGTTCAGAGTGGATTAGTAAAGCTTAATTCATAATACATTTGTACTCAGAAAGAACAATTAAGGACATTTCTTTGAACCGTTATCTTCAGAGTATAATTTAAATGTAGGAGAAAGAAAATTGAAACGTCATGACTTGAAGTGTTAACAGTAAGCTAGGGAGTATTTCTTAAATTATGCGTCGCGACCTACTGATAAAAAGTGAAGCGCGATCAGACATACTGGGAAATTTTCGAGTTTAATTACGCGTTTTAAAATTTTGCTTTATTTCTAGCATCAGACTTGTATTAATTAGCATTTTCTATAGTAAAAATAATGAAACATAAACAGAAAAATAAGCTGATGTGTCTTTAAGATCATTCGCCTGCTGATCCGTCAAATGTAAGATCACATCTAGGCGTAATACATAGACCACCAAACGTAGACTTCAAATTTATAATTGAATGAGAGCATAATATTGATAACATTTATTCATAATAACTAAAAATACAAATCATGTATCATGAAATAAACAGCATTCAGAGATCTCTGTCAATCGGAAAAACTGGGAATTAATAACATTAAGCAGTGTTCCCCTGTGTTACATATGTTCCCCTGTGTCAATTCTAAAGGTCCAGTGTACCCTTATACAGTTCCTCCCAAATAACAGATGAAATACATGCATTAAATAATTAAATGAAAAGTGAAATTCTGTAAGGAGCTTTGTCATATTTGAAATATGACAGAATTTCATTTCTCTGCCATTGTCATTTAATTAAAACCTTTATGATAACTGAAATAAAAATTATAATATAACAAGTCTGTACAAACGATTTAAATATTTTCTTCGGAATTCGCTTAAAAATAAGAAAAAATTAAACGTAATTGCACTTTCGGACTAATTAAAAATTTAATTCGAACTCTGTCAAATGATTATGAATCTTCAATATTTCATAAAGACCAGAGCATGACTGCACAGCTTTGTGATTCCTGATATTTGCTGGCTCAATGGAAATTCTCATGCAGAAGTCGAGGTTCAACTTATTCTCTTTCCGATGTGAGAAATGTGAATAAAAAGCGCTGTAACATAGATAGGTTTCTGTGAAAGGCAATATAGATTTGATTATAAATTACAAAAGCTCTGGAGGACTATCTGGCTCATGAAAAATGTAAATGTCTTCTTCGTGGATGATCTAGGTGAAAAATTGATAACTGTTTCGGATGATATTGCTAGTTAACCGAAAGCAAAAAATTTTCCCCCATCGGTTCAAAAATTCTCCACTATTCTGAAAAAATCCCATTCTGATAAATATTCTTGACATCATCTTTCCATCTATAAGATGTTCCTATACCCTCAGAAAACCTTCGTCATTCCTGAGAGCACACGTAGCATAGTTAAGGAACCAGTAGATATCCTGATCTAGAGCATTAGTAATATATATATGATCAAATGAATGAAATTTGAATACTCCTATCTGAAATTTCAAAAGGAAAAAATTAAAAATTCCAATAAAGTAAACTAAGAATTACAATTTGAAGACTATATAAATTCAAATCTATAGAATAGTAATAGGAAAAGGAAGAAATTAAAAATTGAAAATTGATTTAATAAAAATCAAAAGGTAAAACTGATTTCAGAAGTACAAAATCAATATTTTGACGGAAATATTGCAGTTTTGAATCTTAAGTGAACGTAATTTTTCTGAATTCTTCAATAAAACAATCATTGAAACAAACAAAGAAAAATTTGTGAAGAATATAAGAAAATTCAAATTTACTACATAAAATATCTAAAAAAAGTTATTATATGTTATTATTTATACATATTAGCAGTACATTTAAACAAAACCGATCATTAAAAGTTGAACTTATTTCGCCCTTTCTAAAAATAGTTAGTATTCCTTTAGTGTCCATTAGATAACAACTGTCTTGCATAATTTTGAACTTATTTCCATCTAGCCTTTTATTACTTGGGAGGATTTATGCAACTTTAAGAAGTCACGCCTAATATTAAATGACGACAGCTCTTTCAGATCTTGGTCAAAACTGGGAGTTCCCCTTAAAATATTTGTGCCTGTTTCTAACTTAAGAAAGTGGCATATTCATTCAACAACCTCTCGTACGTTTCCGCCTCAAGTACAGATGCTTACTTGAATACACCCAGATATTTTGAAATAGGAGGAAGGGCAATTACAATGGATTCCGAAATCTTCAGATGACAGTGTAACAAACAAAAGAAATGTTACAATTAAAAATTTTCAAAAATTAAAATTTATGAAAGAATTTAGAAATTTTGAATATGATACAAATAGTTCGCTTTTCTTCTTAAATAAAAATACACTCACGTTTGTGAAAATTGCAACACCAAGAAGGAATCGTCATAATTGAATGCAATTTAATACACAGTTGAGTGGTAGTGGTACAAATAAATGATTAAATGTTCAAAGCAAACAAACAAGAACAAGAGATCAGAATCAGTATTTTGTGTGGCCACCACGCGCCGCAATAAGTGCTGCTACACGACGTGGCATGGAGTCAAACAAAGTTTGAATGTCTGACTGAGGAAGAGCATTCCATATCGTTTGTACGCGTACCCAAAGTTCGTCTGCAGACGCAACAGGACGAGGATCACGAGCAAGACGCCGACCAATGACATCCCACACATGTTCAATTGGCGACATATCCGGGGAACACGCAGGCCAAGGAAGAAGCTGTACCTGCTGCGCTGCAAAGAAGGATTTAACAATCCGAGCAGTATGAGGGCGGGCATTGTCCTGTTGAAATACAGCGCCTGGCAAGCTTTGAAGGAAGGGAACAGCTTCGGGCTGTAGAACTTCACGGATATACCGGTTGCTGTTCAGATTGCCCACAATTCGTAGCAATTGAGATCGTCTATGATATGCTATGGCGCCCCAGACCATAACTCCGGGTGTTCGTCCACTGTGGCGTTCGATAATGCACTCCGGAAGGTGGCGTTCACCGGCATAGCGTCTGACACGAATGCGGCCATCATGGTACCACAAATTAAAGCGGGATTCGTCAGAAAACACGACATGCTGCCAATCAGCACGCCAGTCTCTATGCTGATTGGCCCATTGTAGCCGCAGGCGGCGATGGTCGTGCGTTAGGGGGATCCTGTATAAAGGAGTCCGTGCGCGCAGTCCACACTGCAGCAGACGTCTACGAATTGATGAAGCACACAATGAAACACCTGTAGCTATTGACCACAGTGCTGCCAATTGTCTAGAGGAAGCTGTACGGTCCGTCCGCGCCATGCGGACCAGGTGTCTATCATCGCGAGCTGACGTCACATTTCGGGGTCCACTCCCGGATTTCCGAGTTGTCCGACACTCGTCCGTCCACTGCTTCCAAACGCGCATCACTGTGCTGCTGTTACGCTGCACACGAGAGGCTACTGCACGATACGACAATCCAGCTTCACGAAGGCCGATGATTCTCCCTCGTTCAAACTCTGTAAGTTGTTCAAATCTCGCTCTCTTTCGTCGACGAGGCATAAGTACAGATTGAGTTAACGTTTACCACTAGCAGATAACCACCGATAACCATACACGCCTCGCTACAGCCGTCTATTTATTCGGATCCATCAGCCGTTCAGAGGGCGCTGCTCAGCATACGCATGCGCTACGGATTTGCAATTCTAATCATTTGCATATCATGCGCTACTTTGCATTTCCTGAAAATTTCAGCTCACTCGCGTAAGTCCTTCATGGTGTTGCAATTTTCACAAACGTGAGTGTATCTTTCATTGCCAACTCATAAAATTAATGTTGTATCATTAAAACTCTACTCAAACAGAATTTCAGTTTTAAAAATGACGGTTTTTATTGCGTCTTTGTACGAAGCATTGTAATCGCGAAAAATTTTCAGTTTCATATTTCAACGAAAATATCCTTTTCAACCGCTCTCGAAATCATTCGAACGATGCTTTTGCGTGACATCTGTACGGAATAAAGGACGGAATAAAGGACTGTTTTTACCAAAAGGATTGTAAAATGGATTTAAAATGGTTTCAGAAAAGATTTTTTTCTTGACGTCACCATTTGGAAGAAAATATATATATATATATATATGTGTGTTTATTCCTAGTTTGTTACCTGGCTCCATCAGCTTAGTTTTTTTGCTCTTATATGTTATTAAAGATTGTGCATGTTTTGCTTTAAAAGCGATTGAATTATGTGTTTTTTATGTTCCGGTTAAGGTTTTTTATGCCTTTAGTTAATCTGCATGCAATGTTTGTAGAATTATCAACAATTTAAAAGTTTAAGAGGCTAGTTAGTTAAGCCTAACGAACTACCATTTGTTTACATTTGAAACCCAGCAGAATAGTGAACGAAGTCAGTTTCTGCACCTTCAATGCCTTTCATCGAGTAGGACCAAAAGTAAACTTTCAGTTTTGTGCACGGAAAAATCTGCCTTCTTGCCCAATTGCTTGTTTTAGTTTAGAAACTCTAATTTTAATTGTGAAAAAAAAATTTTTAACTGTTTCTAACTATATTTCGTGCTTTATATTTTTCTCCATTTTACAATTTTTAATGGAGGTGTTTTGAGTTTTATGTATTTTTGTTTTGCCGCGAAGTGAGAACTGAATTAATTCAGTGAGAAGTACATCTCTAATGAAATTCGGGGAAATAAGTTTAAATGAAATGCGGCAATAAATGTGTATAATTTTATAGGCCATAAAAGGAAGTCATGTGGTGTTCACAACAATTTTTTTTTACATTTCTTGTTTGAGTATATAAATAGCAAAATATTATATTGAAAAAAAATTCGTTGAGAATATTCACGTTCCATAGATTCATATGTTGATGGTAAAGAACAACAAGGATGCGGCATCTAACAAAGAAAATGGTTGTGAAATCGTAAGTATGTTTTTAGGATCAATAAAAGGCAAGTTTCTCTGTTCAAAACTCTTGATTCTACATTCTGCCGAATAAGCAAATGATATTTTAACTCCATTTGTAGATCAGATACGCTATCCCAAATATTGTCTCTTCATACATGTCTTCAACAAATAGCATTCTGAAATCGCTGCAAACCAAATTCTGATATTGTAAATTTCATATTATAACATAATTTTTCCGCGAAATTGTTGAATGGGAGACTATTTAAACATGTAATACCATTTCAACAGCATCAACAACAATAACTGGAAAATTAAAGATAAGAAAAAGAGAGAGAGAGAGATTTGCAATCCGTGTTTTACTAAAAAATTCATCATTATCTTTCGGTTTTACTTTGTACAAATAACAGTGTACAAAAGAAATAGAGTTAAGAATTTTCAATCTTACCTACTGTTGGATAATAAAACATACAATTCGGCAATTTTGTACTCGGCGTAGATTTTGTAAATTCCCAATTGGTTTCGTGGGCGAAACGGGACCCCCTTCATCAGGAGCAAGAAATTCTGCCTCTCGATTCTGTTTCTAAATCGATTGGGATTTTAGAAAATCTACGCCGAATACAAGGTTGTCGAATTGTCTGTTTTATTTTCCACGTCGGCTTGTTTCTCTTACGTCTTGACTACTGTTAGAAATATATTTGGTTTATGACTCTCACGAAATAAAATAATTTTGATTCCAAAATGGTCTTAAGAAGTCCAGGTAAAATAATTTTTTAATTAAAAAATTAATGCTTTTTCAATAATTCTGCTTTATAATATCGAAGCTAAATCAAAGATCTTACTAGTCATCGATTGGCATAACGTCTATTTTGTCTCATACACGGTTTTATCGTAAACCGTAAACAGTAGCACCTTTTCGAAATAAAAATTTCTATATTATATTTGCTTCCAGAGAAACTGAAACTTCATTTAAACAATTTCAGTGAAATTTTATGCTCGGACTCCCACTATCACACTTACATTATAGCAATGATAAAATTCTAACTTTAAAATATTCATCAGATAGACTGTTCCATCAATTTGCTAGAAAAAAATTTGATTGTTACTGTTATCGAGTAACAATCGAGAAAAAGTTTTAAAATATTTATTGAAATTAAGAAACACTTTAGGATGATATAAGACCCTGATATTACGCGCATCATGAACATGGTTTACTATTGCGGTTACAAGAAACTAATTAAAATTCGTAAAATAAGATTCTATACATGGTACTGACCGCCAAAAACTTTTACAAAACAATTTTGATTCGAAAATTATCAGCATTAATGACTGTATTTTAACCTGTAAACACATTCACAAACATTCTAGTGAAATAAATGCACAGCTACGTCATGAATAATTAAATCTTTCCTTTATAGCTAAGTGCGGAAGTCTCCATGGAGATTCGTTTTAAAGTAAAATAATATAGCTTACTTTTTCCCCTACTACTTTATTTTGCAATTTTGAACAGCACGTTTTAAACATAAAATTTTACGTTATGCAACTTAAATTGTGGTAGAATCATTTGTACATTACTAGGATTATCATAATTGCTTAGCTGTTTTAGGCAAGAAACTGAAATCTGCATTCAAGATCATATTGTAATTTCTTTCTAATCTTATGAATTTAAAATATTTTTATCTTTTATTTACGTTTTGAAATTTTAATGGTTTTAATTTCAATGATTTTGAAATGTTAGCGTTAAACTTTTCGAGATGTTAAACTATAACCCTAATTTTTCGTAACAGCAATATTTTTAGAAGATTACGAAGCATTTACTTAATAAGAAATCAATTTTTCCGTTAATTCGTCGCTTGAAATTCATAATGCTAAATTTAATTTTCCACTTTAGCAATTGGTATCAGTTGTCTACTGAAGATGGCGCCACAAATCTCCTCTGTTGGGTAAGTTTGAGTGATGATACCTCTGTTGGGTAAGTTTGAGTGATCATAAAAGATTTTTTAACAGTTTTACCACTATTAGATGTATGAAAAATTCATAGAGGAAAAAACTGTAATAGTAAGCTGGACTGTGAAACTGTAACAGATGTAAATGTATTTAAATGATCTATCTTTGTGAATTGAGAATAAAATTTATGTTTTACTAAGAAACTCATCTGTTATTTCGATAAAAACTGCAAAATACGTTACAGCCTTATTAAATTGGAGGTTTCACCGAGATATTTGAAATTAGTAGTGCAATTATCAATTTCGATGGTGCTGGTCTCCTAATCCCAGAAATTACTGAAATTTTGAGAACAAGTCTTCTAGTAGCAATTGCCGAGTTTGTTTACTTCAAGGAGAAACGGATGTCAGAAGTGTGCCGTTTTAAAGCCAGTTTTTTTGAAGCGGATCATTCAAAGCGGATCATTCTTTGTTTCTATAACTTGCGTCTGAGCAAAGATGTGTCGGAATAGGAAATTGCTGATCTCCAAAGATAAGATAAGATTAACTTTTAATTTTCATAAAAAAACTGTTTATTTAGTTTAGCATTGATTTCAGAGTTATATTAAAATAGTGTAAGTTTTTGTTTAAAATAAGTGATACTAAAAATATTAGGCGTAAAGTACAATTGATATTTGTGGGAAAGAAGTATTTAAAAATTATTATTTAGGCTTTACTGTTATTTGTATTGCACTTTTATGTTGATAATTAATATATCCAAGGATCCAAGAATTAATTATTACGGAGTGCCTAGGGTAAAGAACCCTCTACCTCCACATCATAGTTAATAAAAGGCAGCAGAAATAAAAAAAAAAATACATGAAAGACGTCAAGGAAAAATAAAAAGGAAGTTAACATGACTTGAGAAAAATTACAGATACAAAAAGAAGAACTTATAAAAATATTATAAGTTCGGAAAAATTAAGCAACAATTAGCGAGATTCGATCTCGCGATTTTTTGGTATTGTTTTGAGGTGCGCTGGTTCGACTGTAAACTAAAGACAACTTTACAACAACAACAAACAATTTTATTTTTGGACTGTATCTAAAATCGAAATCGAAATGAATTCCCGACCATACGGGATCAAAAGCATGTATGCTTCGCTAGGAGTCCGAATTGAAACTGACTGAAGTTGCGCAGAAACAGTGCGCAGTGCAACATAACTTTCATTGCCGCGTGAGAGGCAACATACCGCCCCACGTTGCAATATCTATGATATGCAAACTAAATCTAAGCATACAATTGAATATCAACTGTTAACAATTCAGCTATCTATTTTTTTAAGTGTTAACAAGACATAAAGTTAGTAAATCATTTACAGAATGTAAATAAACAATTCAAAGAATTTGATGAAGTTTGAACATTTACAGATTTTTCAATAATTATGGTAAGTATATCAACATTTCAAACAGTAAAAAAAATTCAAGTTTTTCCATCAAAATTACTAAAATATAATAAAGAATAATGTATACATTTTATAAATAATGAAACTTAATCTTTGTAATTATCATCAATAGGCAATAAACAAATTTTTGATATTGGCCTTTTAATTGGACCGAATTTGGTATTAATGATTGCTACTCGTACCTTACCATCTTTACCAGGAATGGTCTGATCAATTCTTCCTAGTAACCATTTAAATGGAGGTAACTGATCATCTTTAACAATAACCATTGTATTTTTCATTATATTGTCCTTTGAAAAATACCATATCTTTCGTTGTTGCAAGTGATTGAGATAGTCAGTTGTCCATCGTTTCCATATAATCTGTATTATTTTAGTTAATTTTTGCCATCTTGACAGTCTGCTTTCTGACAGATCTAAAATTTGAGGTTCTACAATTGAGTTTATGGGCCTACCTATTAAAAAGTGACCTGGTGTCAAGGGTTCGTAATCTGATGGTTCAGACGATAAAGGAGAAAGAGGTCTCGAATTTAGTATTCCTTCAATTTGATCAATTACGGTTAAAAATTCTTCATAGTTAAGTTTAGCATCGGAAACAGCTCTTTTAAGATGAAATTTAAAAGATTTGATTCCTGCCTCCCAAATTCCACCAAAATTGGGGGCACGAGGAGGAATGAATTTCCAAGAGATATTTTCAGATGCCAAATACTTACCCAAAACTTCATCGGGGACACTAACTAAAGAAGCAAGTTTCTTTAACTCCTTGTGAGCTCCTACAAAATTAGTTGCATTGTCACTAAATAGACATGAACTTTTACCTCTACGCGAGAAAAATCGTTTTAAACATGCAATTGCATGATAATTTTCAAATGATAGTGAATAAATATTAGCTTAGTAAGCTTATGATTGCTGGCAATAAAATTTGATGTTTAGAATCATAATTAATTGCGGCATGAATTAAGCGACCGCCCACGCGTAATATACCTTTTCCATTTAAAAATGGATTTAAAGTTTTTACCTGACTCTTGATTACTCTCTGATCTTGAAGTGATTTGATCTCCTCTGAAAACTCAATTATCTGAACCATTTTTATCAAGTAAAATTCCGCACATTGAAACTCAGTGCTACTAATGGGATCTGTTTGCTTCACTGGACCTTTCAAATTGGACAGAAACCTGAAAATAAGACTTAAGATTCTAATTAGTTTAACATAATTATTTGTTGATTCAAAAAAGGTATTCCAAAACAAGTTTAAATTGCAGTTTAAATTAATGTCTAAAAGTTTTTCAAGTTCATCCTGATAGGCAGGAGAATCTATAAGAATTTTGTCAAGTTCAAAAAGAGAAGCATCACTAAGTTTTATCTGTTTAGGACCATTCCACCACAAGGAAGATGTCACAAGTTCATGAGGATAAGCACCACGGGAAATCAGATCTGCCGGAATATTTGCTGAAGATATGTGCTTCTAGTGTCGAGGCTCTACTAGTCTTTGGATTTTGGAGACTCTATTTGCAACAAAGGTCTTCAACAGATGAGGTGAAGTCTTCAACCATGACAGTGCTATCTTTGAATCAGTGCACAGAATGATGTCATCTACATGCATCTTTAATGAGTTGCTAACTTTCGAGATCAGATGAGCCAATAACAAGCATGCACAAAGTTCCAGTCTTGGAATAGATAAGGTTTTCAATGGAGCCACACGAAATTTGCTAGTCAGTAGATGAGATGACGAGCTGTGATCTTCATCGACACAATTCAAATAGACAACTGCACCATAAGCGGCTTCCGAAGCATCTGCATATCCAATGAGTGAAATCTTGCTTGGATGATTCGAGAGGATGCAACGATTAATTTTTATGTTTTCCACAGTCTTTAAATTTGAAACTATTTGTTGCCATTCGTGAGTAATAGTTGCAAACAGTGGTTCATCCCAACTCAGTTTTTGAACCCATAATTTCTGTAGAAATATCTTCGCTTTGGTGACTACTAGTTCAATCAATCCTAAGGGATCATAAAGTCTGGCAATTGTCGATAAATGTCTCTTTTGGTATATGATGATTTTTCCTTGGTTGAGACTTTAAAGCTGAATTCATCCTTCTGAGAATTCCATGTAATACCTAAAGCTTTAACCACATTATCATTTTTGGAGGAGAATGAAAGCTCAGAGCTTGCAGAAGAGTTATCCAACACTTCAGGAGAATTAGAGTTCCACTTATGCAAAGTCATTCCACAATTATGGAAAAGCTGCATAAGCTGATTTTTCAATTCCCGTGTTGAGTCTAAGTTTGATGAACCAGAGATGACATCATCAACATAACAGTCTGATATTACAGCTTTGGCAGCATCAGGATATTTGTGCATTTCGTCATATGCAACTTGCTTTATGCATCTAATGGCTAAAAATGGAGCACTTTTAGTACCATAAGTCACCGTTTTGAGTCTATATGTCACAGGTATGTGACTAATGTTTCTCTTGCATAAGATTCGAAGTAAGTCTCTTTGGGATTCATCAACCAAAATTTGACGGTACATTTTTTGTATATCCACAATAACTGCAACTTGATGTTTTCTAAATCTCATAAGAATATCAAAAGTATCTTCTTGGACTGCTCCCGCTAAAAGTAAATCATTCAGACTTAACCCATTTGAGCTTGGACCACTAGCATTGAACACAACTCTTAATTTTGTATTTAATTTCTCTGGTCTATAGACTCCATGATGGGGGAGGTAATATTCATGTTTCGGTTTTGAATCATCATCGACCTTTTCCATATGGCCCAAATTTTCATATTCTGTTATGAAATCTTGATATAACTGTTGTAATGTAGCGTTTTTGCTAAGACGCCTAACTGATTGAGTCTAATATTGGCTAAGTGCTTTGAATTTCCTAATTGTTCGTCTTTCATAGGCATTTTTACGACAAATCTACAATCTTCATTTCGTCTGTGAGTGTCTTTGAAATGTTGTTCACAGAACTCTTCTTCTTTACTAAGAATTGGCTTTTCTTCACCAATACTTTCTACTAACCAAAATTTTTCCAACAATCTATCAACATTATCAAAATTACCGAGAGGCCCACAATAATTCTGATGATTCTCAAGGGATGTTTTCAAAGAGCCAGGAGCTATGTAACCAAACACAGAATTTCTAAAAACGAGCGATTTCGTAGACGATTTAAATTGTCCATTAATAAAAATGTCATAAAATATTTCTGCTCCTAAAAGCATATCTATGCTAGATGGAGTTACAAATTCTGGATCAGCCAAATTTGATGTATCAGGAATGTCTATATTTTCAATATTTAATTTTGTAGAAGGTACTAAATCTGTGATTTTATTTACAACTAAAAACTTTAATGAAGCGGAGAACGACTGATTTCCATTAAAAATAGAAGCAAAAGTACAAGATTTAATGTTTGAAACTTGCCCATCTAAACTAGAAACAGGAATATTTATTCTTTCCTTTTTTAAATTTGCACGCTCACAGAATTCATTAACAGCAAAATTTGACTGCGATCCGGAATCAAGGAGAGCTCTTGCTTTAATGAATTAATTGGCCATAAATATTTCTAACCCAAACAACCGCCGTTGAAAGGAGAACCGTTTTGTTTTTCGAAAAAAGACATGCCGATAAGGCTTTTTCTGTAGATTCATCATTGCTATTCAAAACAAATTCGGTTTTGCGGTTTTTGAGGAAGAGTATGGCTCCACTTTCCTTTCCCCCACTTGTTGAAGAGGACATGGCAGTTTCATTCCGATGAAGAAGTGAATTATGTTTCGATTTGTAAACCGAGCACAAGTGTCTAGACTGACAGAAAGCTACTTTATGATTTGACAGTAAACAGTTAATTCACAAAGAAAGCTTTTTAATCATTTCGTATCGTTCCATTGGTTTTAATGCTAAAAATGTTTCACATTTAAAAATTGGATGATTTTCTTTGCAAACCGGACACATAAATTTATCATTATTCGTTTTTGTCACTAGCGATCGAACTTTATTCTGAGGAATGTTTTGTTTTGGTTTTGCAAATAGAGTTTTGCTTTGCATATTTTCTAACATCTGGCATCGCTTTTGAAGAGAGTTCATGAAAGATTCCCATTCACATAAATCATTACTACTTAATGACATTTCAAATTGTTTACGTGACTCTTTATCTTTTTTATTGAGAATAATATTAATCAGCAAAGCTTCGCTTAATTTATCCATATTTAATTCCATAACTTTTAATGCTCCTAAATGTTGGACTTTATCAATTAATGAGCCTAAATCTTTAGGATTTTCATAAACTATTTTTTCAATAGAAAGTAAGTCATTGATATGAGAATTTACAACCAGTCTCTTATTATCATATCTTTCTTCAAGTGCCTTAAATAAGGAAGAAAATGTATCATCTATCGTCTGCATCTGCTTCGCATTACC